>JAMLFY010000002.1:16874735-17162821 GCA_030441495.1 Dalbergia oliveri | reverse complement strand
GAACAGTAATCGATTACACTATAAGGTAATCGATTCCAGGGTTTCCAGGAGCGGGTTCTGGGCATGAAAAAGCCGTGGTAATCATTACAGCCCTCTGGTAATCGATTACCAAACCAAAAGTATTCAAAACCCTTCTTGTAATCGATTACATGGGTGGTAATCGATACCCAGAACTCCGAATTTGAGAAAACATGATTGACACATTCCAAACTATTTTAACATCTTGAGACCTCATAAAACATTTTCCAACATTTTCTTGAAATTATTCATGTATTTTACAAAATCAAACCATTATTGAATCATATCAAAACTCATCCATTTCTTTGAATGGAGTTTCCTTTAGGATACTTAGGGCAAGTCTTTGAGCTCTGAGTATTTAGGTGATGACATAATCTTAAACATGCCATGCACTTTATTTTACTCTTCATTAGAAAGTAAAGTGAGAGCATAAAATAAATATGAGATGCAACTTCATTATTATCTTTAAGGATTAAGTGATGACTTGAAATATAAACATGAAATGCAAGCTTGGGAATTTAAATATGGTAATGCAAGTTCATTCATTTACTCTTGTGAAATTAGTGATAGCATCAAAATAAACATGAGATGCAAGACATAAATTTAAACATGAATGCATCTTGTTTTTATCTTAGCTAGAGCCCTTGCAAGACTTTTATAGGAACATAAACCTAAACCCATTATGTATCATAACAAGCTTTAGAGTTCTTAGCACCTAGACTTCAAGAGAAATCTTAAGGTTTGAACTCATCATCAAGCTTAAGGAAATGGACCCAAAGTTCATCACTTTGTCTAAACAAAACTACAAGAACTAAGTCATATTCTTTATTTTATTGCTCATAGACTTCAATCTAGCGCGGATTCAAAGAATGGAACCAACTTTAAGGTTGGCAAGGGTAAGCTTAGAGCTCTTTGAAATCATGAGATTAACTTTCTTAACAAAACTTTCGTGATCTACTAGACATATTTTACAAACTTTGTTCAAATCCAAAGAAGAACTGAAATCCTTAAGGGAAAGAAGAAGAGGAAACCGAAAACTTAAGCCAAGAAAAGAAAGGAAATCCAAGCATGTATGGTCCAAGACCAAGTTGTTTCAAGCTTTAGAGGTTTCTCACATGACAACAACAAGTCATTATCTTGAAACCTCATCATCAAGCTCACATTCTTTTTGTAAAAAGGCCTCTTGGCCGAAAAGAAAGGGGAAGGGAAAGGAGTTTGAAACCAAGAGAAAAACTAGAACTTTCTTCAAGAACACAAACAAAAATCATCAAAACTTAACCCCTACCTTAAGAAGTCTTGAAGAAAGGAAGGAAAGCTTGAGTTTTTGATGAAATGAGAATGGAAAATCCTCTTGAAACTTGAAGGGAGAAATCAGCTAAAGTGAGGAAGTTTGAGAGGAAATGAGAGGATTTGCAAGAAGTGTGAACTTACCAAGTGAACCAAAGTGTGACAAGGTTCATCAAGGCTTGGTATTTATAGAAAAATGAGACATGTTGGCTGATTTGGGGAGGGAATGGCTGATGGCTTTTCAAGGTCAATGGAGGAGGAAAATATCTTACAAAAGCATGGGCTTAGGCATGGCAAGCATGGTTGGAAGCATGGGCAAGGTATGGGCAAAGCATGGCCTGAGGCATGGGCTTGGAGTGCATCAAAAATCAACATGTGGCACCATTTTTTCAGATTTCGGTCAACACATCAGCCAAGGGGAAGGGATTTTTGTTCATGTAATTGTGGTTTAAGGATGTGTTTAAGTGTTTCTATGATTAGGCTTTTGATTAGGAGTTTGTAAGCAAGTGTTTAGGTGAGAAAATGGTTAATTGAGGTGGTTCAAGACTTGATTAGGAGGGTAATCTTATTAATTAGTAATTTAAAATAATTCTTTTGGTCAAATGAGGTATGGCTCAATTCCTTAATTTAAGGAATTGGAGAGAGAAAACACTATTCAAGATTCCATGACTAGGAATCTTGAATTTAAAGAATACAATTAGAGTTTATCAAGCAATCTTAGGTTTTAATTAACCTTAATAAATTATTTTGACTCTAGATTAATTATCGAAATAAATTAATCTTCGATTAGAGCCTAATATTGCTTAGGTTTGCTTAATTGCGTCATTAGGCCTACTGGACACTGTTCTAGGGCAAAATGGTAATTTCACTAATACTACCGGACCTCCGGCCCGACTAAACATCAAACATTGCTCATAAACATCATTCTAAACTTCCTGGAAAAGTTTTGGGCTCAAACGGCACCTTTACCCTGTGTAGACACGCAGGGTATTTTGGTCATTTGAGCCGAAAGTTAGAAACGAGGTCTCTCCTGAATATCATTCTAACAACATAATCCCTTCAAACATCGGTTGACCCATTGAGGTTGCCGGCAACTGTCCCTTAATTTCGGAAAAATGACCTCAGGGCATTTCGGTCATTTGTACTCTAACAGGCGGAAATTGGGCGTACATTACTCCCCTCCTTAAAGAATTTCGTCCTCGATATTCGTTACCTTAAAGAGCTCGGGATACTTCGTCCGCATCTCGATTCCAACTCTCATGTGTACTCTGTCTTGTCTCGTCCACGCGACTTCACCAAAGGAACGACTACTCCTCAACGCTTGACACCACGGCCACGATCCTCGTTGGTGGGGATTGAAAGTTAGGTCCTCCCTTAACTGTACATGCTCTTGGTTCTAACACATGGCTAGAATCGGATTGAATATTCTTAACTTGAGACGTGAAAGACGTCATGGAGATTGGCAGATTTGGGGTAGGGCTATTTTATAGGCAACTGTCCCGACTCTTTGAAGGATTTCAAAAGGTTGAGAAATCAGGGACTCAATTCCTTGACTTTCATGGCTCTACCTATTCCTGTAGTGGGGGTTATCCTCAAGAAAACATGCTCACCTTCTTGGAACTCTAACGGCTCGCACTTGTCCACATAGCTCTTTTGTCGCTTTGAGCAGTCAAGATTCTATCCTTGATCATTCTTATTTGTACTGTGGTTTCCCTCACTACATTCGGTCCCAAAATGCTTTGTCTCTGAGATCATGCCAACACAAAGGCGACTGACACTTCCTTCCATACAAGGCCTCGTACGGTGCCATATCGATACTCGCATGATAACTATTGTTATACGCGAACTCAATAACAGGAGGTACTTATCCCAACTCCTTTCTATCCAAAACACATGCCCTTAGCATATCCTCCAATGTTTGGATAGTTCTTTCCGATTGTCCATCTGTTCAGGGTGGAAGCCGTGCTTAAGCACAACTTAGAACCAAACGCCTTTTGAAAGGCTTCCCAAAAGACGCGACGTAACGTGGATCTCGGTCGAGATTATTCGTCGATGGAACTCCAGTGTAGCCTCACTATCTCTTGGATGTACAACTGGGCCAACTTATCTAGGGAAAAGGTTAACTTGATGGGTAGGAAATGGGCCGACTGGTTAACCTGTCCACTATTACCCAAATAGCGTCATGCCGGCTGGGTTCGGGTAAGCTGGTCACAAAATCCATAGATATACTATCCACTTCCATTCAGGGATAGGCAAAGGTTGCAACATCCTGAAGGCTTTTGGTGCTCAATCTTCACCTTTTGACAGACTAAGCACTTACTAACCCAGGCTACTACGTCCTTTCAATCCGGGCCATCAAAACATCATCTTTAAATCCTGATACATCTTGTTGGCACCAGGATGGATGGTGAAGTGGCTTTTATGGGCCTCCTCCAAGATACTTCTCGGAGGTCACCATCTTGCGGTACACATATCCGCCCTTCGAACCTCCACAAACCATCTGCCCCTTGTTCAAAACCCTTAAGCTTTCCAGCCTTAACCGCCTCTAAGTCTCCCTAAACTCCTCATTTTCTACTTATGCCATCATCACCTTTTGTTTAAACCCACTTGTTCCGTAAGATGACACATCTTCACACTCTTTCTGATATTGACATCCCCAAATTCATGTCCCTAAACTTCTCTATAAGCTCAACTTCCTTGACCATCATATGGGATAAGCGTAATGATTTTCAACTTAAGACATCGCGACCACATTGGCCTGCCGGGTGGTAACTTAAGCCGAAATCATAGTCCTTTAGAAACTCCATCCACCTTCTTTGCCTCATGTTTAGCTCCTTTTGATCAAAGAGATGCTTAAGACTCTTATGATCGGAGAAAACTTCAAACCTTACTCCATACAAGTGATGCTTCCAAATCTTCAAGGCAAACACTATGGCGGCTAACTCTAGGTCATGGTAGGGTAATTAACCTCGTGAGGCTTGAGTTGTCTAGACGCATAGCTACCACTTGCCTATTTTGCATCAACACACAGCCCAAACCTTTCCCCAAGCATCACAATATACCTCGAAGGGTACATTGGGGTCGGGCAAAACCAAAACTGGGGTCGAGGTCAACCTTTCCTTTAACTCTAGGAAGCTCTTTTCACAATCGGATTCCATGAAAACGGGTGTTCTTCCTAGTTAACTTGGTTAGGGAAGGCAATCCTGGGAAAATCCTTTAATAAATCTTCGGTAATAGCCTACTAATCCCAAAAAGCTCGTATTTCCGATACGGTGGTCGGTCTATCCCAATTCATCACAGCTTCTATCTTACTAGGGTCAACAGCTATACCTCCTTTTGATACTACATGTCCCAAAAACTTCACTTCCTCCAACCAGAATTCACACTTAGATAGCTTAGCATACAACTTCTTCTCCTTTAACACCTCTAGAACCAACTTTAGGTGACTTTCATGCTCCTCGTGAGTCTCGAATAGATGAGTATATCATCTATGAAAACAACCACGAACTTATCTAAATAGGGTCTAAAGATCCTATTCATGTAGTCCATGAACACGGTGGGTGCATTGGTCAATCCAAAGGACATCACGGTGAACTCAAAGTGTCCATACCGTGTCCTAAAAGCGGTTGTAGGTATATCTTCACCCCTTACTCGATTTGGTGGTATCCGACCTCAAATCAATCTTGGAGAATACCACCGCTCCTTTCAAGTCCATAAGATCATCAATCCTAGGCAAAGGGTATTTATTTTTCACCGTTACACGATTCAATTGCCTATAATCTATACATAATCTCATGCTTCCATCCTTTTTCTTAACAAACAAAGGGCTCCCCGGTGAAGCATTAGGTCTGATAAAAAAATTTCTAACAACTCCTCCACTGGGTTTTCAATTCCTTCAACTCCAAGGGTGACATCCTATACGGGGCTATCGAGATAGGTCCCGTTTCAGAACCAACTCGATGGAGAACTCCACCTCTCTCTCAGGAGGGAACTCGGGTATCTATCGGAAATACCTGGGATACTCTCTTACCACAGGAATGTCATCTATGTTTTGCTCAAAGTCTACCTCGCTAGCGGCTAGAAGGACATATCCCTTAGTTTTCTCCCACTACAGAAGACATCTCCGGCATTCACATAAAGTTTCAAGGTTTGACTTGTCTTGCTAGGGGATGACGAAAATAACAGATTTGGTATGAACGTCTAACAACACATGGTTCACGTGAAGCCAATCCATGCCAAGGATTATCGTATGTCTTTTAAAGGTAAACAAATCAAATCTATGACATAGGATCTATTTTCAAGTAAGATGGCAATTTAAACAACGTTACATGTATGCAGACGATTGTAGGAGTAGAAACAATAAGGTCAAATGGAAGCTTAGAAACTTGCAAGTTTAGAGACTCGATACTAGCATGTGAGATAAAAGAATGAGTAGCACAGAGTCATATAGCAGTTAAGGTTCTACCATTTAGTCGCACTTACCTTCGATGAGGTCGTTGGATCTTGAGGCGTCTTAGTTAAGGGTAAAGACCCGTCCTTGGTGTTGCGGTCGGGGATTTTGACTTGACGACCCTCCATTACTTTTGCAATCCTTCGCATAGTGGCCGAGCTTGCCACATTTGAAACACACTCCTTGCCCGGCTCCGCGGGACGGTTGCCATGATTCTTTCCACGGGGGCACTCCAGGCTTTGCGGGGTCGGGGAAGGCAAGGGACTCCTGGGGTGCCTTGTTCTTGTTCCCATTGGGCCCTCCTTGTTAATTGTTGTTGTTGTTATTGCAAGGACCGCCATTCCGCCTTGTTGATGGTTGCGGTTTCCGTGGCCGTTGGGGTTGCGCGGCCTTGGGTGTTGGGATGGTTGATTGTTGGGTCCTCTTTGTTGTTGTGGTTGATGATGCTATTGTTGCTTGACTGGTTGGATTGGTAGGGATGGTAGTGGTTCCTCGTTTGAGTCTGATTTGATGGCTTGAACTTCGGGGCTTGGGTCCCAAACCACGGGACGATCACCCTGCAGCATCATCTTCTTGTGCCCTTCTTCGATGATTCGGCACTTGTTGACTAGGGTCGGAAGTCCCAAATCTCCATGTGTGCCACAACAAAGTTAAGTTTGGCCCTCAAACCGGCCTCAAACTTAACACACTTCCATATCTCATTGGGATTCCCTTGGAAAACCCGTGAAACTTGATCAACTCTTCAAACTTTGCCGTATATTGGGCGCAGACATTCCACCTGGACCAACTGCATGAATTCAATGTCCTTGGCGTTCTTCACGGATTTCGGAAAATACTTCGCATAGAAGTATGTCTTAAACGCTCCAATTGATGGCTGCGCCCGTAGCTTCTCGCAGCCTTCGGTGCCGGTCCACCAAAACTCAGCGTCGGCTTCCATCATGTAGGCAGCAAAGGTAACCTTCTCTCCGAGCAAGCAACAACCTAATAGATCTTCTCCATGTTCTTGATCCATTCGTCGCCTTCTGGGTTCAAAGCTCCACGGAAGGTTGGGGGATTGGCCTTGCGGAATTCCCCAAACGGGCTTGTTCCACCTTCAGTCAGGGGGACCTTGAGCAGCGTCCCTTGGTTGATTCATGCGGTCGAACATGCGTTCCATCACCCTAGCCATTTCGCGTACAGGAGGCGTCTCATCTCCTCGTTCACGGCGGCATTTGCGTTCCTATTATCTGTCTGTGCCATTGGTCCCTAAGCACACAAGTCAACAAATACCGAGGTGATCAAGGCTCAATATTCCAAGCTAAATGAGCTAGTTACCATGGCAAGCAGCAGACAAGGTCATGAATGCCTATCCTATAGCTTATCTCTAATAGCTAAGCACTACACATGACATACTACCGTAACATGCTTCTAAAGCATGGTCAATCCAATCCTAAGGCTAATAAATTGAAATCTGATACCATAATGTAACATCCTAATATTTAACCCCAATACGCCTAGGACGTATCAAGACTAATTATTAGTTATTACTTCTCTTTAAATTCATTTATAAAATACTTAGCGGAAAATACGAGTAAATTTTTTTTTTTTAATGATTTATATAAAACAAAGTGCGAGCCTTTGCGCGTAACATAAACAACGTGAAGCGGAAGAATAAATAAAACATACAGAACATAAACATTAAAGAACACATCCATCATAAACATCATTCCTCATCACATTAGATAATATAGTTTAGTATCATAAAGAAATATAACAGAAGCATAAAGTCTTACCCATACATGGGCAGAGCTTCCAGGACAATAACATAAAATAAGAAACATGATAACAAATACATGGAACAACCCAAAAGATACTCCAATGCTAAGACTCCCTCCAACACCTACGCGATGCAAATCCTACGGAGATATGTAGCCTACGAATTGCCGAAGTTCTTCGAATGTGGCCCATCGAGAGGAGACGTGGGCATGGGATCGTGAGCGACGTGACCACCTCGGCGGGGCGTCTCTCGGGCTGACGTACACGCCTCGCAGGCCTGCGGGAGGACTGTCCTCGCTACCCCTGCCGCCAAAGGCACCAAGGGGCGGAATCCTCCGAATGGATCGGCCGGTGGTCCTCGGATAGGTCTCTCCCGAGCGGCGTGAGGGATACGAACTCAAATGATCATCACAGCTGAGGACAAGGGTCATGGCGGTTCACTCGTCAGGGGTCGTGTCCTCTCGAAGATCAGGTCGTCGCCAAAGGGTGAAGTCGGATCGGAAGCGATAGCTGGAGACTGGAAGGCAAAGGGCGTCCCACGTATGCAAAAACGCGCACCTCGCAATGACCCTTGAAGTGGTAGGACTGGTGCTCCGGATAGAGTAGCACCTCCCACGGGTGCGTCAACAAAAATCACGAACGACGCCATCGATATCTGAAGACGTAACGGAAAGAAGAGAGAGGGGTGAGAATTCTTCTAAAGAATCTCAGGAGGGAGTCCTCTATCCTAGTGTCATCGTTTACGTCCCAGGAACCTTGGGTTTATTATGAAAAGGTTAAGCATGCATAAGTTCATTATGAGGTTTTCACAAAGGTTGTTATCCAAGGTCCATGTCTTTTATAATGATTCTTAATGCATGTATGCAACATAATAGTTCATGGATGCATGGAGACTTTAGGTAAATCAAACAATAATTCAAACAACATTTGAGTGGCATGAAACTTTTCTTTGAACATCTTTCCTTTTCTCATACTTGTGACACCAATCATAATAGTAACCGCACCCCTTAAACTAGGCTATGAGCTCATACCTTAACTAGTCGTCACTAGTTCTTACTTATCCTCTTGATAAGCGAATCATAAACATAATCATAATCATCATAATCCCGACAGAGTACGGGTAGGGGGCCTAAGGATCACCCATCATGGGACTTTTTCCTTCTTCGAAACGCATCGACTGGTTAAGACCAACGACTTTGTCCGCTTTGGGATGTAATGTCTATGCCCTCACGGTTTACCTTCTCCTCAGAGCAGAGAAGTACGTCTCGGTGTGTCACCTTAAACATCATATACTTTCATTCTTCGAAACGCATCGACTAGTTAAGACCAACGACTTTGTCCGCTTCGGTATGGCTCGACGTCCATACCCCCACTTTACTTCTCCTCATTCCTAGTAGGAGAAATACGTCTCGCATATAACTTTAAACTTCATATTTCTCAAAAACTTTCTTTTGTCCCTCAAATTTACGGAAATTCGCGGCATAAGCTACTCTCGAATTTCCTCAAATTTGAGTCATGCCACATAATCAGTCACATGCATCATTTTCATGGAACTTTCTCATTGCAATAACTTTCTAGTTCACATGAGCATATTTCTCAATTTCATTCATATCTTTGAAACATTATGCATCTCAAACACAACATTTCATCATATCACCATATCAAATTTGGCACATAAAGTTTCATGCTCAAGGAACTAACATAATCACATCATCATAAGTGTGCACGAGGTTCATCATCATAATTATACTTCTCGGCCACCTATCTCATAGTATCTTATGCTTTGACCCTTACGGGCTTTAAACTTGTATTTGCATCATTATTACCCTCAAGGGGTTGGCACTTAAACTTTTCTCTAAGATTTGAACTCATCAAAATTTCAATCAGCACTTATCATAAAGGGAGAAATATCATATGCTTAGGGCTCTAAAATCTCCATTTGTGACCCTTTTTAAGATCCATCTTCGCCTAAGGCTCCATAATTAATTCTTAGATCAATTATGAGGGATTCCTAGGCATGTTCTCTAAGTTATAAACCACTTAAATCTCTTATCATCATCTTAAACTTAGAAATCAACACCTAATTATTTATGAAGGGATCTTGTACATGTCTTACTAATTATGAATCATTTATCCTTGAATTAATCATGCTAGAACAGATTTGCATCTCTTGCATTAAGGTGTTCTAGAATTCTCATCTCTAATCCCTTTTAAGTTACTTATTCTTTTCTAACTTCTCTAAATCGATCCTTGCTTCACTCAACATAATTTTACACATTTAACACCTTAGAACAGCATTTTACAGTAGCCAAACATAGAACCAAATCATGAACCCATAAGATCACATAATCTCTTGGGTTGAAATGCATATAAGTTACTAGTTTTCTCTTGGGATGTTTCTGGAAACAAAAGGTGTTCTGGTAATCGATTACATGTTCCTAGTAATCGATTACCAGAGCTCAATTCATTCTGGGTTTCAAAAACAACCGGGTAATCGTTACATATAATGGTAATCGATTACTTGGGTTAAATCTTTTCGGAAAAATAAGAACATAGGGTAATCGATTACACTATAGGTAATCGATTAGGGGTTCCAGAACAGTTCTGCATGAAAAAGGTGTAATGATTCATCTCTTGTAATCGATTACAAAACCAAAAGTCCTTGAAAACCCTTTTGGTAATCGATTACATGGGTGGTAATCGATTACCAGAACCTTGAATTTGAGAAAACATGATTTTGACACATTCCAAACTATTTTAAACATCTTGAGACCTCATAAAACAGTTTTCCAACATTTTCTTGAAATTATTCATGTATTTTACAAAATCAAACCATTATTGAATCATACCAAAACTCATCCATTTCTTTTTGAATGGAGTTTCCTTTTTAGGATACTTAGGGCAAGTCTTTGAGCTCTAGAGTATTTAGGTGATGACATAATCTTAAACATGCCATGCACTTTATTTTACTCTTCATTAGAAAGTAAAGTGAGAGCATAAAATAAATATGAGATGCAACTTCATTATTATCTTTAAGGATTAAGTGATGACTTGAAATATAAACATGAAATGCAAGCTTGGGAATTTAAATATGGTAATGCAAGTTCATTCATTTACTCTTGTGAAATTAGTGATAGCATCAAAATAAACATGAGATGCAAGACATAAATTTAAACATGAATGCATCTTGTTTTTATCTTAGCTAGAGCTCTTGCAAGACTTTTAGAGGAACATAAACCTCAACCCATTATGTATCATAAGGCAAGCTTTAGAGTTCTTAGCACCTAGACTTCAAGAGAAATCTTAAGGTTTGAACTCATCATCAAGCTTAAGGAAATGGACCAAAGTTCATCACTTTGTCTAAACAAAACTACAAGAACTAAGTCATATTCTTTATTTTATTGCTCATGGGCTTCAATCTAGAGACTCTAGAACGGCCGACCAACTTTAAGGTTGGCAAGGGTAAGCTTAGAGCTCTTTGAAATCATGAGATTAACTTTCTTAACAAAACTTTTGTGATCTACTAGACATATTTTACAAACTTTGTTCAAATCCAAGAAGAAAAACTGAAATCCTTAAGGGAAAGAGGAAGAGGAAAACCGAAACTTAAGCCAAGAAAAGAAAGGAAATCCAAGCATGTATGGTCCAAGACCAAGTTGTTTCAAGCTTTAGAGGTTTCTCACATGACAACAACAAGTCATTATCTTGAAACCTCATCATCAAGCTCACATTCTTTTTGTAAAAAGGCCTCTTGGCCGAAAAGAAAGGGAAGGGAAAGGAGTTTGAAACCAAGAGAAAAACTAGAACTTTCTTGAAGAACACAAACAAAAATCATCAAAACTTAACCCCTACCTTAAGAAGTCTTGAAGAGAGAAGGAAAGCTTGAGTTTTTGATGAAATGGAGAGGAAAATCCTCTTGAAACTTGAAGGAGAAATCAGCTAAAGTGAGGAAGTTTGAGAGGAAATGAGAGAGATTTGCAAGAAGTGTGAACTTACCAAGTGAACCAAAGTGTGACAAGGTTCATCAAGGCTTGGTATTTATAGAAAAATGAGACATGTTGGCTGATTTGGGGAGGGAATGGCTATGGCTTTTCAAGGTCAATGGAGGAGGAAAATATCTCTTACAAAAGCATGGGCTTAGGCATGGCAAGCATAGGCAAGGTATGGGCAAAGATGGCCTAAGGCATGGGCTTGGAGTGCATCAAAAATCAACATGTGGCACCATTTTTAGGGGGAATCAACACATCAGCCAAGGGGAAGGGATTTTTGTTCATGTAATTGTGGTTTAAGGATGTGTTTAGTGTTTCTATGATTAGGCTTTTGATTAGGAGTTTGTAAGCAAATGTTTAGGTGAGAAAATGGTTAATTGAGGTGGTTCAAGACTTGATTAGGAGGGTAATCTTATTAGATTAGTAATTTAAAATAATTCTTTTGGTCAAATGAGGTATGGCTCAATTCCTTAATTTAAGGAATTGGAGAGAGAAAACACTATTCAAGATTCCATGACTAGGAATCTTGAATTTAAAGAATACAATTAGAGTTTATCTAAGCAATCTTAGGTTCTAATTAACCTTAATAAATTATTTTGACTCTAGATTAATTATCGAAATAAATTAATCTTCGATTAGAGCCTAATATTGCTTAGGTTTGCTTAATGCGTCATTAGGCCTACTGTACACTGTTCTAGGGCAAAATGGTAATTTTGCACTAAATATCTGGACCTTCTGGCTCAACTAAACATCAAACATTGCTCATAAACATCATTCTAAACTTCCTGGAAAAGTTCCGGGCTCAAACGGCACCTTTTACCCTGTAGACACAGGGGTATTTTGGTCATTTTGAGCCGAAAGTTTAGAAAACGAGGTTCTTTCCTTAATATCATTCTTAACAACATAATCCCCTTCAAACATCGAGTTTACCCATTGAGGGTTGCCTGGCAACTGCCCTTTAATTTCGGGTAAAAATGACCTCAGGGGCATTTCGGTCATTTGTACTCTAACAGGAGAAATCGGGACGTACAACCTTAGCCAAAACCATCATCACTCCAAAGGGACGATTTTTTCTTCTCATTTCATCCCAAAGATCAAGATTTCTCCCTTGCAGCCAAGAAACCTTCTTGGTAGGATTTTATTTTATGTTCTTCCTTTTATTTTCTCTTTTCTTTTTGGTTTTGGTTTCTTTGTTGGAGGTCAAGACTATGGCTTGATGATGATGGTTCTTGATAATGGTTGTGAGGCCATCATGTTCATGACCTCTAGAGCCCAAGTTTGATCCTTTGCTTTTGAAAGAAAAGGTTAAAGAATGCTTATTTGCTTTCTTTGTTGTCTTTGAGTTTGGTGATGAGTCCAATAAATGAGGTTCTTGGAACCATGGTGATAAAGGACTCTAAAACTCATTTTCATTTTGTTGAGATTTATGGGGTGCCAAGTTTCACTATTTAAAATCTTGAGTTGATAAGCTTTAATAAGATGTAAAAATAGACTTGCATTCATATTTATGTTTCAAGTCTTGCATATTCATGTTTATGTTTCAAGTCTTGCATATTCATGTTTATGTTTCAATGCCTTCCATGTTGTGTTTATATTTCCAAGTTGTCACCTTAAATGTTAAAGACTCAAAATGAACTTGCATCTTCATGTTTATATTTTAAGTCTTACATTTCATGATATCACCTTATAATCTTGGAGACTTAAAAATGGACTTGCACTCTCATTTTTATATTTCAAGTCTTGCATATCATGTTTATATTTTCAAGTTGTCACCCTAAATGTTAAGGACTTAAAATGAGTTACATGGCATGTTTATGATTCTAACAATCACCTAAGTCTCTAATGCTCAAGACTTGTCCCTTTTGTCTTAAATGGAAATTTTAATCATGGACACATATCCATATATGTATTTTGACCTTATGAGGATATTGGGTTTAAAGTTGGTTTTATTTTATTTTGAAACTTGAATCTTGTGTTTTGAGTGTACAAATAAATTTTGAAAGAGATAGGAATTTAAAAGAGACAAAAATATGATTTTAAGTGAGTGAAAAACCTTATTTATGAAACTTTAAGTTTTGCTACTGATTTAAATGATAAAAATTAATTTCTAAGAGGAAAAATGATTTCAAGTGTTTTAAGTGTCTTAGAATAGTTTTTGAGAAAAACTAGTAACTAGAAAAGTTTAAAAATGTAATCTATAAGCTATTTTGTAATTTTAATTTGAGTACTTGTTATTTTCATAAGGTAAAAAATGTGTTAAAAATTGTTTCATGTACCTTAGATGTCTTAGAATGGCTTTTGGAGAAAAACTATTAACTAGAAAAGTTTAAAAATGCAATTTATAAGCTATTTTGAAATTTTAATTTTTGGCCACTGTTTGTCACGTTCACTATGTAGGTTACTATTCATATGCATAAAAATAAGTAACAAGTGTTGTAAAAATTATTTTTAGCATTTTAGAAAAAGTTAGTAATTGGAAAGGGTGAAAAATATAATTTCCTATAAAGCTTATGAAATAGTAATTTTTGGCACTGTTCACTATTGGGCAACATTGTTCATCCATATGGTTACCTGTTCACATACATAAAATTCATTAATAATTGTTTTAAAAATTATTTTTGGTGTCTTGGATGCTTAAAGGAATAATTACAAGTGTTAGTTTTGACCGTTTTGCAAAATGTGAAAAGTTATGTTTTAAACTATCATTATAGAATTTTGGCCCAATGAATTTAATTAGAGTTAGTAATGATTTTGGATATGTCCATGTATTCAAAATACCATTTATGATGTTTAGAAAAAGTTTTAGAAGCATTGGCACTTGCTAAGTGTCAAGAATGAGAAACTTGACACTTTGACCTCTAAAATCTAACAAAATTTGGTCAATGGCCGAAAATGGTTTTTATGATGAATTTAAATGATTTCTAAGGGGTATGAGTCTCTTAAAAGTGTAAATTAATTTTTAGGATCATTAATTTGAGAAAGCGTGTTGGAAGGGGAAATTTACACTTTAACCCACAAACTCTTAGAAATTACGGTTTTGACCCATTTTGGGGCTAAAGAATAATTATCAACAACTTGATGACATTGATGTGATTGATATGTTATGAAGGCTATGTTCTAATGGTTTGGTTGGAAATTATATGACTTGAAATAATTGTGCAAAATTATATACTGTTAACTATGCATGCTTGATTCTTGAATGATGCAAGTAATATTTTTGACTATGTTGGATATATCCTATTGAACATGGCATATGCATTAGCTAGTCTGTCCTGATATTCTGGCATAATAGGTATGAGCATGTTTACTTTTCAATGAGATAATGATGATAACATGCTTATGTATATATGCAAAGAATGTGATGCATGCTTATGTGATCAATTACATGATGATTTGTGGCATGTTGTGATTATGAATGAATGATTGAGGTGCATGATTGATGTGTTCTATGGCATGAAGCAAATTTGGGGAAGCTCCTTCCCGATTATGCCTCAGATTTTCACCAAGTTTATGGACTTAGAAAAATTATGAAGTTATGAGCATGAAATGTTAAATAATAAATTATGATGGTTGGCTATGATTATATGCTCATGTTTGTAATCTAAATGACATGCTAAAATTAAACATGACACAAGACATACGAAGATGATCATTCAGACTCTAAGAATTAATGGTTAAGGGAGGTGATCCAAGAAAGTTGCATGCTCATGATAAGAAAGTTAAGTTAAAACAAGGAAGTGATGGTTTTCCCCTATTACCCTATATTAAATCTAGCAATGGCTAGTTAGATTGAACTCATCCTAGGCGATCGGTGAGGTGAAGTTTTGGTGGTTATTGTAAAATCGCAATGGAAAAGTGAGATGTTTGGTTTAGGATGGTTATGTAAGAGGGTGGTCATTAAGAAAAGAACTTGAGAGTTCAATTATGAGAAAGTAAAGTATCATGGGTTCTCTACTTTACCATGCATGTTAAATGTTATATGACTCATCATGTTTGTCCTATTATGCATTCATTTACTTGCCACTAAATCACGCAATTTGAATGTCAAGTCACCTAAGAAGGTAAAGTAAAGATGTATATACATATATTGCATTATTGTTCTATTGGTGCGTTTAATCATGTGATATGTGCTAGATGACTTTAGTTCTTTAGCTTTCTATCTCCTTATATACTTAGCCTTATGTTGTGTTTTAGATTTAAATGCTACCAAGTCATGTTGAGTATGCTTATGTTATTTGCATGTGTTACTTATGCTCTTGAGGTATTGTTATGCATACATGAGATATCTGTTGCATTCATGACATTAAGACCCATGCTAAAAGAAACCCGCTTCGGATAAAAGGATTTTGAGAAGTTTAAAAATTGAACCTTATACATGTACATCTCTTTCATAATGAAAACCAAAGTGGCTTGGGACAATGACGATGACACTTGAGTTAGAGTTGGGAAGCCCTACTAAGAATCTTGAATAAGTTTCTCATCCTTCTCCTTTCTCCCATGTTGTTTCCAGACGTAGATGATAGTGTTGTTCATGACCTTCTTTGAGGTATGGACATGAGAGTCACGCTATCTACTAGAGTAGAGGATAGTGGAAGTATGGAGATAGCTTCGTTTTGGCATTAGCTTAAGAGTTGTCATGCCCTTATACCCATTTGTAGCCTCGTTTTTTTATGCACATGTACCAAGACTAGTCTAGTTTTATCATAGTTATGTTTAGCTTTGGACTATTATATGTTCAACCTTTATTGGTGAACTTAGTATCTTAGGATGCCCGTTATGTTTATAGGACGTCGCTATTATGTTAGGCTTATGATATGTTAATCTAGTTTGTGTCGTGTTATGCTATAGTTTACACATATTATGATGAGGTTTACTTGATTATTATTATTATGTGTGTATTGACTATTTATATACACACGTGGCTCATATTTTGGTTTTAAAGTTCAACAAAAAAAAATTTTCGTCATATTTTTATTACTTATATTTTAAAGAAGAATATGTTAAGTGCTAAGACAAAGGCGTAACAACTAATAATTAACCAGAATGCGACTTAAGCGTATTAGGTTAAAAGTTAAAGTGTTACATTTACAAACCTATACATGTAACTAAGTAGAACATATACAAGTCTCCACCACTACCTATCTGAACCTGTTTCCTTTCATGCAGTCTCCTTGTTCTCTAGATCAACCTAGAGATGACACCAAAACACAAACACATAGGGGTGAGAATCCTAAAATTATCAGGTATCCCAAACCATATACTAAAATCCATGGCATTCATCATCACCCCAGCCACTTGGTTTATTAAGAAAAATGTGAGCTTGCAACATATATCAAAAGTTCATTTTAAAGTTCAAATGCTAGTTCTCCAAAGTGGTTCTCTTTTATTATTCAATCATTTAATATACACATGTCATACTACTCAACATCATAACAATTCATTCTTGACTTTATGTGCCTCGGTTATATCAAAAGGGATCTCATGCACATCATATAAAACATATACTGTTAAATTACAACTTAAACATTTTGATCTCAATACAGATGCTAAAATTCTTCACTTAGCACATAAGATAAAGGACTACTTAGAAAAATTACTACTTCAACTTGTCTTGGCCTTCTAATTTTGTGGCTCTAGCCACTTTAGGATAATTGATTGCTTTTTAGGATTTAGCTCATTCCTATACATGATCATTAGATTTACTTTCTCTAATTTCTCACATAGACTTATTCCTAGCCAGGTTTACTTTCCCCGACTGAATTCACTGGTAGTCAGGTTTATTTTCCTCAGACTAGATTTACTTTCTAACCTAAAGAAATATAATCGTATGCTTTTCTTGGTAGTGAAGTTTACTTTCACCGACATCCAATTTACTTTCTCCATCCCAAGAAACATAATCTTATGATTTTTTTTCACATATAAGCAATTGTAATTAGTATTCACATCTATATGTACCTAACATCATCAATATGTTCACATGCTCAATTATTCATATTCAAGTACTCATGTCATACTAGTACCAAATGTCGTTATTGCATAAATTCAAGACTTTGTTCATTTTCTAGCACCTTGGCAGATTTTTCACTTTAGTAGCAGAATTTATTTTTCATACCAAATAACCAATTCAAAGGCTATAAAAATTCTCTATGACACCTCAATGTGTCCCCAAGGTCTTGTAAACATTTCAGAAGAATCATTTTCTAACTATGTTAACAAAATTAGACAAATTTCATGGTAAGAAACCACATAATCTCAGCTTAAGTCAGAATTCCATAATTTTTAACTCTAACAAATGACTAAATCAATTCAGAAAAGAAAAATCATGGATGAACCTTAAGATATTTCCAACACCCTATAAAAATTTCAAGTGATAACTCAATCATTTGCTATGGTAGCAAAATTAGCAAAATGTTGCAAGCTTCAACTCCAATAATTGAGGTAGTACATGAATAGTTTCAGTTCTTGATTTTTTTTAAAGAGTTAGAATCTTTATCATTGACACGAAAATTCATGGAGTTGTCTTAGGATGTTAGTTCAAAATATAATTTTTATAGCTCATAAAAATACCTACAAACACATCAAAGAATTCATGATTAGTTGCTGCCTGGGACAAAAATGAAAATCTAGCTAGCAACATGGTTCAACATTTCTTTTGACAAAAATGATTTTTCCACAACACCAATACACTCCACCAATGCAAATAAACATATACCTATGAGTAATCATAAATTAGAACCATTAATTTCAAATTTGATCACTAAAAATCTGCAAGAAATAGAATTACATTAAACATAACACAAAAATCTACTTTGGTGGCTTTAGGGATTTTGGCTCCAAAGGATGATCTAACAATGGCTTCTCTTACTTCAAGGCTTTCCAAACAGCCCAAGTCCTTCCCTAAATAGTAGAGGATGATATGTCAACGTGAGGAAAGGTGAAAAATTGGAATTTCAATCGGTTAGGTTTGTAGGTGGTGATGAGTAGTTGAAGTTTTGTGAAGAGGTCTTGAGGTTTTAACAAGATTAGGCTATGATTTTGGAAGCTTGAAGCTTGTTAATAGTGGCTTGAAAAGAAAGAAATGGAGGCTAGTTCTTCTCTTTGTGCTGGCTGAAATGTATAGATGACGGTGATAAGGTTTGGTGCATTGTTTTTATTTTGAAATAAGGACAACATTTATGTAATCAAATAGATTTTCTTTCTAATAATAAAAAGAAATGAATGGCTAGAATTTAATCTTGTAATTGAATATTAAATCTTAGCCTTACACTTGGCTTGAATCATATACGTTATCCATTTATAAAGATTAAACTATCTTTAGGATTTGAAATCGCACACCAAAATTTTACCGAACGGGTGGAACATCATACCCAGGTAATCAAACATTGCCTGGAAAGTAATTCTAGGTATAAAATCTTGATTCCTAACCATTTCTAACCTTAACCCTCTCTTTCTTAGTCTCGAGCATCTCTTGGTCGGATTTAGGTTTTGGTTACCGACGGCCTCGCGGTCCCGCAAAATACTATTCACTTTTTTTTTTTTACAAATCCATTGTACTGCCCTCATCATTGCTAAAACTGTTAGATTTTTGAAATTCTCACTAATAAAGTTCAAGTTAATTTTAAAATAATTTTTCGGTTGTTACATACTTTCTCAAACTCAATTCAAGGGTAGTCAAGTTTACTTTTCAACAGAACAGATTTACTTGTAGATATGAAAGTGCATGAGAAGGGGCTGAATCGTGATTTAATTCTTTTTGCATATTTGAAAATTTTAAGAAAGATACTATTAAGTATGAAACTTGTAGTGCATGGGAAATTCAGTTAGTGGATTCAGAAAGCAGATTTCGAAGTAATTGATAAAAGATATAAAGAAATAACACATTATATCAAAGTAAGATTAACAGGATAACATAGCAAAGAAAAAATAAAGGAGATTAAGAGAAGAAGATGTGACACAAAGATTTTATACCTGTTTGGCCAAACCTGCCTTTCCAGGATCTCAACAAACATTGAGGTTCCACTAAACACCTTTCTCAAACTAGAGAAGAAAACTGGATAGTCTTTACATTAGTCTTCCCAAGCACTCACTTATGACCAATGGATAATACCCACTGTCACAAGTTGAGTAGTGATTCACTAGTCTCCAAGCTTGAATCTAGTTCTCCCAACCTCTCCAACCTGCAAACCATGAATAGTAGACAAACTCAGAAGCTTCACTTTGAAAGTAGTTATTCACCAGCCTTAAAGCTGAATTGAGTAGTCTTGCCCAGCTTCTCTAAGCTACAAATTGTGAACAGGAGACAAACTCAGAAGGTTATGTGTTTAGGTTGGCATTCAAACTAACCTACACTCAAGTTTCCTTAAAATATACATGAATGATCCTAGGGTAACTTGAATGACTTCTTCCTACATCTCTTCCTAAAAAGAACATATAACTATTCAAGAACGTGGAAAGAAGATTTTTACAAGAAAGGAATTTGATTACATTATGATATGATGAACCTTGCTAGAGGAGAGAGATTTTTAGAGAGTTTCTCTTCTTTAACAAGTCTCTCACTTTTCATTTGAGCACAACATCTCATTTAAAGATGGTCTTTGTAACACCTAACTTTTAACCTCATACGCCCGAGTCGCATTCGGTTAGTTATTAGTTGTTACGCCCTTGTCCAGATATTGACTTATTTTTTTCTTTTAAATACAAATAATAAAATACGTCTAAATTTTTTTTTTTGCACTCAAAGCTTAAAATGCGAGCTGCGCATGCGCATAGATATCGACTATTATACGTAAGACATAGGCCAAATACACGTCATCACGCAATGATAAATAAATCATAGAGTAGTCACAACATAACTTATAGCATCATATCATAATCACAACATAACGGCAATGTCCTTATAAATATAAGGACACCATAAGATACTAAATACATCAAGCAAGTTTAACTAACGCAAAACATGACTTTAACAAGGCTAGACTAGTCTTCATGCTTCTCCGTGACCCCTTATCCGACTAGATAAGGTGATTCCTACACCCACGCCTCAAGAAAGATCACGAACGATCCGCATCATTCCTGTTTGGAGATAACACGAAAAAAAAAACAAAGGGGGTGAGAAACATATTCAAGATTCTCAATAGGCTCCCTGACTTTAACACAAGTGCCATCGTCGTCCCAACCACTTCGATTTTCATTATGAAAAAGGTGTGCATGCATAAAATTCAATTTTAAACTTCTCAAATCCTTTTATTCTGAAGTGGTGTCTTTTAGCATGAGTTTTGATAGTATGAATGCAACATATAGCTTATGTATGCATGGCAATACCTTGAGCATAACGGCATATGTAAACAACACATATTACACAATGAAATGTACCAATGGAACAAAAATGAAACATATGCATATACGTCTTTCACTTTATCATGATTGAACTCTCTGAGTTCCTTTCTTAACTTTTCCACCCTCATACATTGCCTCCGAAAACCAACCATCTCACCGTCCTTGCGATTTTTAACATGGTCACCAAAACTCCTCCTTACCGATCGCCTAGGAATGAGCTCAAACATAACTAGTTGTCACTAGATTCACATGGGGAAAAAAAGGGGAATCATATTTCTTTCTTGGATCACCTCACATAACCTTTAACTCGGAAGTCCAGAGGATTATTTCCACATTAGCATGTCATATGAAGATGCAATATGAGCATGAAATCATAGGATATCATCAAACATATCATGTTTAGAATGCAAGACCATAACTATGTCATATTCTTTACTTTCGCTCACATGCAACTTTGCCATATATCAAGTAAAAGCATAACGTGCCATTTGTATTCCAATCAACTAACCACAATAACACATAAACTTTCATACACATGACATTATTACTTTCACACGCTCTTGATACATCATAAATATATGTTCACTCGATCACTTACTCACATCATATCTCCTATCTTATAATATCTTATGCTTTGACCTTTACGGGTTTTAATCTTGTGTTCTGATTATCCTAATGCCCATTATAAACCTTGGATACACCTAAATGATTACTACTTGTAATTCTCTCTAATTTTTTTGCTCTCTAACTCTTCCAAATAGCATTGCATTAATTAAGCAGGATGACTATAATTCAATTACAGGGGTTCTAGAATCTATGTTTTTGTCCCTTTCTAAGTTTCGTCTTCGCCTAAGGCTCTATATTCAATTCCTAAACCAATTATTAGGATTCCTACACATATCCACTAATTATAAACCATTTTCCTTAAGTTCAATTATGCTGGAATAGAATTTACAATTTTTGTATCTAGAATTCTCATTTTACATCCTTTTTAATTACTTATTCTTTCCTAACTTCCCTAAATTGTTCCTTGCTTCACTCAAACGTAATTTTACACATTTTAACTCCATAAAATAGAATTAATGCAGTGGCCAAACAATCAAGGCAGAATCAAAAGTATAGCTCACATAATCACATAATTTCATGATTTAAATGCATATAAGTTGCTAGTTTTCTCTTGGAATAATTTTAGGAACTCAAAACTCTTTTAGAAACCAATTCATCTCATTAAAATCATATAAATATAGGTGAGGTTAGTAGCTAAATTATTTTGTTCATGAAATAGATTTAAAACATAAAATCTTATTCACAATATTCTTTAAGTTCACCTAAGCTTAGAAAAATTCCAAGACATAGGCTATGGGCACTTATGATTAGATGAACTCATATCAAGTCCATCATCATCATCACAAGGCCAAAATGGCATTCTTGAAATGCTTCCATTTTCTAAAAATTTACTTGTGATACTTGGGCAAGTCTTTGAGCTCTAGAGTATTTAGGTGATGACATAAACATAAACATGCTATGCACTTTATTTTACTCTTCATTATAAAGTAAAGTGAGAGCATAAAATAAATATGAGATGCAACCTCATTATTATCTTTAAAGATTAAGTGATGACTTGAAATATAAACATGAAGTGCAAGCTTGGAAATTTAAACATGATAATGCAAGTTCATTTATTTATTCTTGAGAACTTAGTGATGGCATCAAAAGTAAACATGATATGCAAGGCATAAACTTAAACATGAATGCAAACTTATTTTATCTTAACTAGAGCTCTTGCAAGACTTTAGAGAAACATCAATAGCCTTAACCCAACATGTATCTTAACAATATAAAGTGAGCTTTAGAGTTCTTAGCACCAAGTATTCAAAGAAGTCTTATGGTTTGAACATCATCATCAAGCTCAAGAAAATGGACTAAAAGATAAACATCAACACTTATCAAAGCAAATATAAAAAAGAACTACTCATATTCTTCATTTTATTACTCATGGGCTTCAATCTAGAGTAAATTCTTAGAACGGCCAACCAACTTTAAGGTTGGCAAGGGGAAGCTTAGAGCTCTTTGAAAACATATGATTAATTTTCTTAAACAAAACCTTTAGTGAGCTACTTAACATTTTGATCAAACTTTGTACAAAGAAAGGAATGAAAATTGAAATCATTAAGGAAAAAGAAAAGGGAACCGAAATCTTGAGCAAGGAAAAGGAAAGAAACCAAAAGCATATATGGTCCAAGACCAAGTTTTCAAGCTTTAGAGGTTTCTCACATGGCATCACAAGACCATTATCTTGAAACCTCATCATCAACCCAAAGTTTTTCACATAAAAGGGCTCCAAGGCCGAAATGAGAAAGAGGAAAAGAAAAAGCTTTGAAACCAAGAGGAAACTAGAACTTTTCTTAAAGAAAGCAAGTAAAACTTTGAAAATAAACCCCTACCAAAGATATTTTTCTTTTTGAAAGATGGAAGCTTGATCTTGAAACAAGATGAGAAGAACAACTTCTTCCTTGATGCTTAAAGGAATTCGGCCAATGGAAAAAGAAAAGGAAGAAAGGTTTGCTTTGAGTTTTTGAGGTTGGGAATAAAAAGTCTATGTGTTTAATGGAAGGTTTATGGTGTTTGTGTGATGGTTTATGTTTGAGAAATGGTGGATGGTGATTATCCTTTGAAAGGAAGAAGAAGAAGTAGAAAGAACTCTTAGAACTCAAAGAAAGGAAGTCTTAAAGCTTTTCACAAGTGAGCAAAGGTTTGCAAGCTTTCTTGGATGCTAATTTATAGAAGAATGGAACACAATGGAGGTGCCAAGGGGGAAGAGAAACAATCGGCCATGAGAGAAAAGAGAGAAAAATATCTTTTTACAAGGTATGGTTTTGGGTATGGCTCAAAGCATGGACAAGCATGGGTAAAGCATGGGCAACCATGTTTCTTTAAACAATTTTTAATGGAATTTCAACATGTGATGGATGATTATGGGGGAGGTGTGGCTGATTGTATTAAGGCCTAATAGGGAGAGAAAAATCTCCTCTTAATGTTGGTTTAGGTGTGTGTTTAGGAGTTGATTTGGTTAGGACATGAATTAGGAATTGTAAGTAAGTGTTTAGGTGAGATAATGGGTAATTAAGGTGGTTCAAGACAAGATTAGAGAGTGGTCTTACTTGATTAGTGCAAATCCACCTTTATTAGGGAGGAATCTCATCATATGACAACTTCCATGATTTAAAGAAATTGATTAGAATCTTACTATTCATGAAAATATGACATAAGGTCTTAAATCAAATAAAAGGATTTTGAGTTTCTCTAAGCAATCTTAGGTTCTAATTAATCTTAATTAATTATTTTGACTCTAGATTAGTAATTAGAATTTGCTAATCTTTAATTAGAGCCTAATATTACTTAGGTTTTGATAATCACATCATTAGGCCCAAAATGCACTAAGCTAGGGGCAAAATGGTAATTTTTCACAAAAACCGTAGGGGCACCCGGGCTTTACCAGTCATTAAACATAACTAAAAAAACATCATTTAAAACCTTTTGGTGAAATTTGGTTCAGTCACACACAAATCAAGGTTAAAAAGCCGAGAGGCATTTTGGTAATTTCACGCGTTGGAATACAAAAATAAGATTCTTCTACTCTATTACCACACACAACACATATAATCCCTATTATCATCAAAACGTCCCTTGAGGATGGCTTGACTGGCGAACCTCATTTTTCAGGTAAAATGACCTCAGGGTATTTTGGTCATTTGTACATAGAAATTGGCATTACAGCCTTCCTTGTGACTTGTTGCCCTGGTAGATCTCCAAGTGACATGTGTTGATCATTCATTTGTGTCTTGGAAAAAAGCTGAGAGAAGTAGCTGAAGTTGTTAGATCTGTTGAAGCCGTTGTTTCTGATATCCCTTTAGAAACTACTCTTACTTTCTAAATGTGGTTTCTGAACATTTCTTCTAAAGCAGAGGAAAGCTTATCCAACTGGTAAAAGAGATGACACGCGATCCCTTACACTAGTTTGACTTTAAATTTGAATTTCAAAATTCAAATTCCTAAACCCTAAACCCTAAACCCTAAATTTGAATTTCAAAATTCAAATTCCCTCCTTTTCCAGGACGTCAACGCTCCATAGTGAAGTGAGCTTTTGATGTGATAGATCCTTGATGATCTTTTGAGCTTTTGGTCTTCAATCCAATCCTTCTGATGATGAAAACATTGTGATTATGCTAATTGAAGATACTGGAACACCTGGTTCTAGAGTTTGCTTGATATCTTCATTGCAAGTATACTTCTAATGTCCAGTGCTACTTTCTGAAGTCTCTATTCTTGGTTTCTTGCAGTGCTAATTTCTTCTTCCAATCATTAGCTCTTTTAAGCTTGAATAAAGGTATAATTTTACTTCCTTTTTAGTTCATATATCTTAACATGAGATAAAACATGTTTGCATATGGAAAGTAAAATATATCGTCGTTTAGTAAGCTTTGCTCTTGCTAAATGATAGAACCTGTTAAACTTACAAGAAACTCAAGACAACCATTAGTCTTTTTCAAAGCATTTTCTTTAAATTGGTTTTGTTATCATTCAAAACTTGTTAACGCTTCTTGGAAGGCTTCTAGAGCTAACAATCTCCCCTTTTTTTTATGATGATAAATCAATTTGAAGAAAATCTTTTGAAGATGTTGAAAGAAATAGAATTCAAAATGTCATGATAATAGCTATTCTTTCAGAACATCATGAGCTTTAACATCAGAAAGTTCTTTTCTTAAGACATGATATAGATAGGTTCAAGAAAGTTTTATAGCCTTAAGCAACTTTAAATCAAGAGCTAATTTTGTTATTTATAAAGATCCTAAAATTACTCAATGTACTTTTGAGATGTATCAAAATGGTAATGAACCAGATATTTTCATTTAAGCTCTTTTAATGCAACTAGCTTGATTTTTAGTTAAAAATAGCTTTTTGAAGATACACGTGCTTGAATAACTAATAAGAAATACTTATGATATTTTATCTTAATTTAATCCGTATTCAGCACATCTTTATGCAGACAATATTTTTGAAAACCAATGCTC
Source organism: Dalbergia oliveri (assembly GCA_030441495.1). Classification (NCBI taxonomy): domain Eukaryota; kingdom Viridiplantae; phylum Streptophyta; class Magnoliopsida; order Fabales; family Fabaceae; genus Dalbergia; species Dalbergia oliveri. The sequence continues at coordinate 17,136,914 of JAMLFY010000002.1, read as the reverse complement.
AAAACATTTGACAATTTTTAACAAGCATACATGATCAAAAGAAGAAAGCATACTAATGCTTATGTAGTTTCTGATGCTCAAAGAAACCCCAATATAGATATACCATCATATTACATTTGAGGTTTATGAAGCTCATTTGGATTAATCCTAAATATTATGAGATCATAAATGAGCTTTCAATATGAGCAATGAAACTTTTCTCATAAGATCAGAGCATCAAATAAACTAATTTTTAAGAAGAAAAACTTGAAATATATGCTCATACCTTTTGTAAAAACATATATACTGATACATATAACATAGACATAACACATTATATGGCATATAAGCACAACATACTTTGAAAGCGTCTGAAGCACAAATGATCTTAGTTGCATCAAAAACATTTTAAGAGCAAGTTGCTTGAAGAATGTCAAGACTATATACAACTATATTTTGATCAAGTTATACAAAGCTTTTAAGACCTTCTCACACGTGTGATAAAGAGAATGTGTTTCATAAAAAGATATAAGTATATCATACACATCGAAGCACATTGTATAAAAATGAGTATCAAAGCAACAAAAGAATGATTGTGAGCTCTTGAAAAGATACTTTTCATGCTAATCACAAGTACACATGTGAGCTACAAATCCTAGCATGCTAAAGGATAGGCAAAACAAACCATACGAAGAGATAAAAAGCAAACATCTAACAGTAAGATATATGATTAGCTAATCATAAGCAAGCATCGATATGTATTAGAGCTTTGAGGAAATAGCGTTTAAAACATATATATATATATATATATATATATATATATATATATATATATATATATTTATCATATATAACTAATTGTATAAAGCATGAGAATTTGTCGATAAAAACATAACAAAAAGAATGCATGCTCAAAAAAAAATTCTGAGCTCCCTCATAAGCTCCCTAATTGCAAGCTTAGCCCTCATTCCAAAGCATAGCTCACCCAAATTCCAGCACTTGATTGATTTTCTTCAAATCTTTTTCTTCTCCCTTTTAACATCATCAAAGAAGGTGTGTGGGAAAACATGTCACCACCTTCAACCACGGTTTAACTCTTGAAGAATTTCTAACAAAAGCGCTTCATGTCTCCTTGATAAAGCTTCCATCTAATCTAGCTGGTTATTGATAAGATGTTGTTCTCATAGCAACACTTGTATTTCTGTGAAGCTTGGCCGTGTACTGGTCAGGTTGGCTTGAAAGGGGATGATTGTGAGCCTGAGAGGGTCCAGGTGTAATTGGAGTGGGTATGGATTGTTTTGCGACAAGAGAAGGTATTGGATTTTCATCATGAGATAAGCCTATTTCAGGAACTTCACTTGTCTCTTCATGTTTCGAGAATCTCTTAAGAGTCTGAAAACTTAGGCGAATAAAAAGATTCTTGCATATGAGAGTCTAAAGGTTAGATGTGAAAGATGATCTTTGTTTATCCGTGTCTCTTTTCCTGGCCTTCAATGTCTTCTTCCTCCATAATTGCAAGAGCTCTAGTTTAGATAAAATGAACTTGCATTCATGTTTAAGTTTATGCCTTGCATATCATGTTTATTTGATGCCATCACTACGCTCTCAAGAATAGCTAAATGAACTTGCATTATCATGTTTAAATTTCCAAGCTTCTATTTCATGTTTATATTTCAAGTCATCACTTAACCTTTAAAGATAATAATGAGGTTGCATCTTATATTTATTTATACTCTCACTTTACTTTATAATGAAGAGTAAAATAAAGTGCATAGCATATTTATGTTTATGCCATCACTTAACACTCTAGAGCTCAAAGACTTGCCCAAGTATCCTACATAAAGTTTCAAAAAATGGAGGCATCCCAAGGAAGCCATTTCAGCCTTGTGATGATGATGATGGACTTAGATGAGTTCATCTAATCATAAGTGCCCATAGCCTATGTCTTGGAATTTTTTATAAGCTTGGTGAACTTAAAGAACATTGTGAACAAGATTTTGTGTTTTAAACCTAATGCATGAACAAAATATTTTAGCTACTGACATCACCCATATTTGTGTGATTTTAATGAGATAAATTGGTTTCTAAAAGAGTTTTGAGTTCCTAAAATTGTTCCAAGAGAAAACTAGCAACTTATATGCTTTTAAATCATGAAATTATGTGACTTATATAAGCTATATTTTTCGGTTCTGCCTTGTGTACTTGGCCACTGTATAAATTCTGTTTTATGGTGAAAAAATGTGTAATTTTATGTTTGAGTAAAGCAAGGAACGATTTAGGGAAGTTAGGAAAGAACAAGTAACTAGAAAGGACTTGAAATGAGAATTCTAGAACACTTAGAAACAAAAATTATAAATTCTGTTCCAGCATAATTGAACTTAAGGAAAATGGTTTATAATTAGTGGATATGTGTAGGAATCCCTAATATGTGGTTTAGGAATTAAATATGGAGCCTTAGGTGAAGATGGAACTTAGAAAGGGTCAAATACGTAGATTTAGAACCCGTAATCGAACTAGCTATACCGCTTAGTTTGTGCAATGCTGTTTGGATGTGTTAGTAAGCATAAATATTAGAGGAAATTACAAGTAATGATCCCATAGGTGTTATAAAGATCTATAATGAGTGTTAGGATGACTAGAATACAAGTTTAAGACCCATAAGAGCCAAAGCATAAGATATCTTAAGATAAGGGGATGTGAGGTAAGAATGAGATCAAGTGAGTATTGCTTTGATGTATGTGAATGTTTTAAATACCGTGAGTATGAGAATGTATGGATGTGTGGCATGTTGCTATGATGATGTGGTATGCTATGTTCACAATGCATGAGAATATGAGATATGAATAGAGGATATGTTATATGATGTTCTATGGTTGTATGCTCATGTTGCATCCATACAAGATATGATAATGAGGAAATGAACCCATTATGACTTCCCGAGTTGAGGGTTGTACGGGTGATCGAAGAAAGAGATGTGATTCCCCTCTTTCCCCATATGAATCTAGCGACGGCTAGTTAGGATGAGCTCATTCCTAGGCGATGGGTGTATTTGGAGTTTTGGTGGCCATGTGAAAATCGTGGGGCGACATGTTGGGTGGATTTTGGTGGCTACGATGAGGGTGGAAAAAGTTACGAAAGGAACTCAAAGAGTTCAATTATGATAAAGTAAAAGACGCACATGCATATGTTTCGTTGTTGTTCCATTGGTGCTTATGATTAAGTGATATATGTTGAGTACGTGACTGTCATGCTCAAGCATTGCCATGCATACATAAAATATCCTGCATTCATACCATCAAGACTCATGCTAAAAGAAACTCACTTCGAATAATGGGATTTGAGAAATTAAAATTGAACCTATGCATATACACCTCTTTCATAATGAAACCCGAAGTGGCTGGGCAACGACGATGACACTTGTGTTAAAGTCGGAGTCCTGGAGAATCTTTATAAGTATTCTCACCCCTTTTGTTTTCCTCCGTGTCGTCTCCAGACGAGATTGATAAGGATGTTCGTGATCTTCCTTGAGGCGCTGACGTAGGAATCACGTCATCTAGTTAGTCAGAAGGCGAGCGGAAGAATGAAGACTAGTCTAGCTTTGTTAATATTCTGTTTTGCGCTAGTTAAAGTTGTTTGGTGTAATTGATACCCCTAGGTGTCCTTATATTTATAAGGACGTCGTTGTTATATTATGATTATAATATACTACTATAATTTATGTTGTGATTACTCTATGATTTATTTATGGTTGCTATGATGATGTGTATTTGGTTGTTATGTCTTATGTGTATTAATCGGTATTTATACACAAGTGCGGCTGCATTTAAGTTTTAGGTTCAAAAAAAAAATTTAGTCATACTTTCCTTACTCGTATTTTAAAAGGTAGGTCAAAATCTGAAAAAAGACGTAACGACTAATAATTAACCGAAATGCAACTCGAGCATATGAGATTAAAATTTAGGGTGTTACATTTTGGTATGAGGGAGTTCGATTCTCATGAGCCTTGAGGATTGGACTACCATGCTCTTTAAAAGCATGATGTGATAGTTATGTCATGTGTAGTGCTTTATCGATAGGATACGCTATAGGATAGAGATACATCACCCTGTATGTGTGGTATGCCTTGGTAACTAACTCACATCGCATGAAGTATAAGCCTGATCACCTCAATGTTTGTTGCTTTATGTGTTTAGGGACCAATGGCACCACGACGACAAAATAGGACCTCGACCCAAGTCAGGACAACAAACTCCAAAGCCCTCCGCGAGGTGGCTAGGACCATGAGGGCGATGTTCGAGATGATGGACCGAGGTCGCCAAACACAGGTGTATCCTCAGATTCAGACACGCTCATTTTGGGGAGTTCCATAAGGCAAACCTGCCTTCCTTCAAGGGGAGCTTGAATCCGAATCATGCCGACGAATAGATCAAGAGCATGGAAACGATCTTCACAGTGATTCCATGCATGGAAGGGAGAAGGTGACTTTTGCCACTTATATGCTGGAAGGTGATGCCGATTTCTAGTGGACAGAGCTTAGAGACTTCTAGAGGCATCGGGTACGGAGATCGACTAGGAGTTGTTCAAGGCTCACTTCTACGAGAAGTACTTCCGAATTGGTAAGAAATACCAAGGACATTGAGTTCATGCAGTTGAAGCAAGGAGGCATGAACGTAGCTCAGGATCATCAAGTTCTCAAGGATGTACCAAGGAAAAACAGGATGAGTATTGGAAGTGCATCAAGACGAGTCGAGATTGAAGGCCGAAGTCAATGTTGCGGTGGCTCACTTGGAGATTGGGGACTTCCTACCCTAGTCAACAAGTGCCGCATCATCGAGGATGGGCATAAGAAGCTAAGCGTGTCAAAGGCTGAGAGTTTCACCAAAAAGCGCGCCACAAGCCTTGAAGTTCAAGCCGCCAAATCACTGTTCCGACCGCCACAAGGATCGAATGACCCAAAAGGAGAGGCACCTCAAAAGGACCCTCCTCCTTTGCCCAAGGTGGGAAGAACCATGGAAACCGACCCTGCCTAGTGGGTCAAAGAGTGTTTTAGGTATGGCAAACCTAGTCACGTGATTTGAGATTGCAATGTGAAGTCCCCAGAGTTGGATGTTGTACCTAGACCCCAACATCAAGGACGAGTGTTCAAGTCAATGCCGAAGATACCTCCTATTCTCACCCCCAATGTAAGTGTGCACTAGATGGTAGTAACGCGTTAACGAATTTTGAGGGCGAAATTCTTTTAAGGAGAGGAGTAATGTAACGCCTGATTTTTCTTTGAGTTCAAATGACCAAAATGCCTCTGAGGTCATTTTTACCCGAATTCGAGGGAGCCGACCTCAGTCCTCGAATGGGTCAACTCAATGTTTGAAGGGGATTATAACTGTTACATTTGATATCCGAGGTGAAATCTCGTTTTTCAATTTTCGGCTCAAAATGACCAAAATACCCCTGCGTTTTACACGGTAAAGGTGCCGTTTGAGCCCAACTTTTCCAAAGTTTGGAATGATGTTTTTGAGTGGTTTTTGATGTTTAGTTGGTTGAAGGTCCGAGCAGTTTTAGTACAAAATTACCATTTTGCCCCTAGAACAGTGTAAGTGTCCAGTGAGCCTAATGATATAATTAAGCAAACCTAAGCAATATTAGGCTTAATCGAAGATTAATTTATTTCAATAATTAATCTAGAGTCAAAATAATTTATTAAGGTTAATTAGAACCTAAGATTGCTTGGTTAAACTCTAATTACATCTTTGATTCAAGATTCCTAGTCATGGAATCTTGAATAATGTTTTCTCTCAAATTCCTTAAATTAAGGAATTGTGCCCATACCTTCATTTGACTAGAAAATGGTTTTAATTTGTTAATCTAGCAAGATCACTCCCTAAATCAAGTCTTGACAACCTTAATTGACCATTACCTCACCTAAACACTTTCTTACAAACTCCTAATCAAAACCTTAATCAAAGAAACACCTAAACACATCATTAAACCACAATTACATGAACAATTTCTTTCTCCCCCTTGGCTGGAAAATCTGGCCGAATTCATCCCCCATTTGTGTCACATGTTGATTTTGTTTCACTCCAAAGGCCATGCCTTGAGCCATAATTTGGACCATACTTAAGTCATACCTCACCATGCCTTGCCCATATTCACAACCATACCAATCAAGAGATATTTTCCTCCCCCTTGGCCTTGAAACCGTCGGCCTTTCCCTCCCAAATCAGCCACAAAGTTTCATTTTTCTATAAATACCAAGCCTTGAAGAACTTGGTTACATTTTAGATCATTTGCCAAGCTTAGCTTTCTTGCATTTTCTCTCATTTTCCTCAAAGTTCTCTTCATCTTGTTCTTCTTCCTCCACCATCAAAGAAACCTTTCCACTACCACAAACCACCACAAACAACCTTGAAATACCATTCCCCCACCTCAAACCACCTCTCAAACACTTAACCTTTCCATTTCCAAGCTTACTTTCTCAAGGAAAATTCATCTTCCTTGTGCTTTCCTTGCCGAACCATCATCCTCACCAAGAGAAGATTTTGTCTTCTCATTCCATCAAGAATCCAAGTTTCTTCTCATTTCTTTCAAGACTTCTTTAGGTAGGGGTTTATTTTCAAAGTTTTCCTTGTTTTCCTTAAGAAAAGTTCTAGTTTTCTCTTGGTTTTCAAGCTTTTCCTTTCCTCCTTTCATTTTCGGCCTTGGAGCCTTTTATGAGAAAAACTTTAGCTTGATGATGAGGTTTCAAGATAATGGTCTTGTGATGCCATGTGAGAAACCTCTAAAGCTTGAAAAACTTGGTCTTGGACCATATATGCTTTTGGTTTCTTTCCTTTTTCCTTGCTCAAAGATTTCGGTTCCCTTTTCCTTTTCCTTAATGATTTCGGTTTCCACTTCCTTTATTTGAACAAAGTTTGATAAAAATGTTAAGTAGATCACTAAAAGTTTTGTTAAGAAAATTAATCATATGTTTTCAAAGAGCTCTAAGCTTACCCTTGCCAACCTTAAAGTTGGTCGGCCATTCTAAGAGTTTACTCTAGATTGAAGCCCATGAGCAATAAAATAAAGAATATGAGTAGTTCTTGTTATGTTTGTTTAGATAAGTGTTGAGGTTTATGTCTTAGTTCATTTTCTTGAGCTTGATGATGAAGTTCAAAACCAAAGACTTCTTTGAAGACTTGGTGCTAAGAACTCTAAAGCTCACTTTATATTGTTAAGATACATATTGGGTTAAGGTTGTGATGTTCCTCTAAAGTCTTGCAAGAGCTCTAGTTAAGATAAAATGAAGTTGCATTCATGTTTAAGTTTATGCCTTGCATATCATGTTTATTTGATGCCATCACTAAGCTCTCAAGAATAACTAAATGAACTTGCATTATCATGTTTAAATTTCCAAGCTTGCATTTCATGTTTATATTTCAAGTCATCACTTAATCTTTAAAGATAATAATGAGGTTGCATCTTATATTTATTTTATGCTCTCACTTTACTTTATAATGAAGAGTAAAATAAAGTGCATAGCATGTTTAAGTTTATGCCATCACTTAACACTCTAGAACTCAAAGACTTGCCCAAGTATCCTACATAAAGTTTTAGAAAATGGAGGCATCCCAAGGAAGCCATTTCAGCCTTGTGATGATGATGATGGACTTAGATGAGTTCATCTAATCATAAGTGCCCATAGCCTATGTCTTGGAATTTTTCTAAGCTTAGGTGAACTTAAAGAACATTGTGAACAAGATTTTGTGTTTTAAACCTAATGCATGAAAAAAATATTTTAGCTACTGACCTCACCCATATTTGTGTGATTTTAATGAGATAAATTGGTTTCTAAAAGAGTTTTGAGTTCCTAAAATTGTTCCAAGAGAAAACTAGCAACTTATATGCTTTTAAATCATGAAATTATGTGACTTATATAAGCTATATTTTCGGTTCTGCCTTGTGTACTTGGCCACTGTATAAATTCTGTTTTATGGTGTTAAAATGTGTAAAATTATGTTTGAGTGAAGCAAGGAACGATTTAGGGAAGTTAGGAAAGAACAAGTAACTAGAAAGGACTTAAAATGAGAATTCTAGAACACTTAGAAACAAAAATTATAAATTCTGTTCAGCATAATTGAACTTAAGAAAATGGTTTATAATTAGTGGATATGTGTAGGAATCCCTAATATTGGTTTAGGAATTAAATATAGAGCCTTAGGCGAAGATGGAACTTAGAAAAGGTCAAATACATAGATTCTAGAACCCCGTAATCGAAACTATCACTATACCGCTAAGTTTGTGCAATGGTTTGGATGTGTTAGTAAACATAAATATTAGAGGAAATTACAAGTAATGATCCCTTAGGTGTTATAAAGATCTATAATGAGTGTTAGGATGACTAGAATACAAGTTTAAGACCCATAAGGGCCAAAGCATAAGATATCTTAAGATAAGGGGATGTGAGGTAAGAATGAGATCAAGTGAGTATTGCTTTGATGTATGTGAATGTTTTAAATACCATGAGTATGAGAATGTATGGATGTGTGGCATGTTGCTATGATGATGTGGTATGCTATGTTCACAATGCATGAGAATATGAGATATGAATAAAGGATATGTTATATGATGTTCTATGGTTGTATGCTCATGTTGCATATACAAGATATGATAATGCGGAAAAGATCGCATTATGACTTCCCGAGTTAAGGGTTGTATGGGTGATCAAGAAAGAGATGTGATTCCCTTCTTTTTCCCCGTATGAATCTAGCAACGGCTAGTTAGGATGAGCTCATTCCTAAGCGATAGGTGTATTTGAGTTTTGGTGACCATGTGAAATCGGGGCGGCATGTTGGATGGATTTTGGTGGCTACGATGAGGGTGGAAAAATTAAGAAAGGAACTCAAAGAGTTCAATTATGATAAAGTAAAAGACGCACATGCATATGTTTCATGGTTGTTCCATTGGTGCTTATGATTAAGTGATATATGTTGAGTACATAAATTGTCATGCTCAAACATTGTCATGCATACATAAAATATCTACTATTCATACCATCAAGACTCATGCTAAAAGAAACTCACTTCGGATAATGGGATTTAAATTAAAACTGAACCTATGCATATACACTTCTTTTATAATGAAACCGAAGTGGCTGGGCGACAACGATGACACTTATGTTAAGTCGGGACCCTCCTGAGAATCTTGTATAAGTATTCTCACCCTTTTGTTTTCCCTCCCGTGTCGTCTCCAGACGGATTGATGCGGATGTTCGTGATCTTCCTTGGAAGGCGTGAGGAATCACGTCATCTATTGAGAGAGGCCGCAGCAAAAGCATGAAGACTAGTCTAGCTTTGTTAATATTCTGTTTTGTGCTAGTTAAAGTTGTTTGGTGTAATTGATACGCCTAGGTGTCCTTATATTTATAAGGACGTTGTTGTTATGTTATGATTATAATATACTACTATAATTTATGTTGTGATTACTCTATGATTTATTTGTGATTGCTATGATGACGTGTATTTGGTTGCTATGTCTTATGTGTATTAATCGGTATTTATGCACAAGCGCGGCTCGCATTTAAGTTTTAAGTTCCAAAAAAAAAATTTAGTCATATTTTCCTTACTTGTATTTTAAAGGTAAGTCAAAATCTGAAACAAGGACGTAACGACTAATAACCGAAATGCAACTCAAGCATATGAGGTTAAAAGTTAGGGTGTTACAACGTTACCTGGAAAGGAGGGAAATTTGAATTTTTGAAATTCAAATTTAAAGTCAAATCCAATTTCAAATTGGCGAATCATCTCTTTTGCCAACTTGGTCAACAACCTCAGCTTCTAGAAGAAAGGGTTCAAAATCGCATTCATAAAGTAATAGTAGTTTATGAAGTAGCATAAAAAATCTCAATCTTGCAACGGCTTCTAGAGCCTTAACAAACAGACAAGCTACTCTTCTAGACTACTTTTCCAAGATACAAATAAATTATCAACACGTGTCACTTGGAGATCTAATCAAAGGCAAAAGTACAAGGAAGACCATTTATAAATAGATACTGTGCTCAAGCTAATCAAAGATTAATGCCGCACAAGAATGGAAACTTTGTGAAAATCTCTCCTCATATCCCTTACTTGTAAAAACTTCTTTCTACATTTTTGAGTAAATATATGTTCTTCCTAGGAAGAAATGATAGAAAGAAGTCATTCAAGTTATCCTAGGTTATTCATGTATTTTAAGGAAACTTGAGTGTAGGTTAGTTTGAGTGGCAACCCAAACACAAACCTTTGTATCCTTAATCCAGTAGTGATCAGTGTTGAGATGGCTTAGAAAGCTAATGTAAAACTACTTCTAATGCGATAATAAGACATTGTTGTTGGTCATGGGTTCAGCTTAGAGAGGCTCATGAATAACTACTTCTAACATGACAATAAAGGTTGTCTACTTGTCATGGGTTTAGCCTGGAGAAGCTTGTCAACTCCATTCAGGTTGAAGAGGCTTGGTGAATAACTACTTTCAATGTGACGGTAGAGGTTGTCTACTTGTCATAGGTTTAGCTTAAGATGCTAGTTAAATACTACTCGGTTCACCTTGGAGAAGCTAGTAAATAACTACTTTCAACATGATAATAAGCATTGTCTACTTATCACGGTTAGCTTAGAGAAGCTAGTACAAGACTACTCAAAGTTCAACTTGCAAAGGCTAGTGAATAACTACTTGGTTCAGCGCAAAAGCTGGTGAATAACTACTGTTGTGGCAGTAGTGGTGGTCTAATGGTCAACACAAAAGCTTAGGAAGACTAATGTAAAAACTATCCTATTTTTCTTTCTTAGGTTAAGAAAGATGTTTAGTGCAACCTCAACATGTGTTGAGTACTAGATGTAGACGGTTTGGCTAAACCAGGATAAAAACATTTGTGTCATATCTTCTTCTCCTTGATCTCTTTTACTTTCTTTGCTTCGCTCTATAACCTGAAATACCATTGTAGCTGTTCTGTACATATCCTATGCTTCAAGATCTACTTTTGAAACAATTAATCTTATTTTCCGTGCACTACAAGCTTAATGCTTGATAGTTTTTGTTAAACTTTCAAATGAAAAAAAGAGGCAAAGCATGATTCAACCCCCTCTTCTCCTGACTTTTATACCTACAAGTCTCATGTCTAAAAAGAAGGTGAACCTACCTAGACTTTTCATGGATCACATGCCAGGAGTGATCACCAAAGACAAAAGAAAAACTTGGATTACCTTATGGAATGTTGCTGACTAAGGTGTTCTAGTATATGAACTAACCTAGCTAGGAATAGTTTGAATACCTCGTTCGAGTCTACAAGGAGAAAGGCTAGTGTTGTGAAGACATGTGCCACAAGACAAAGCCACAGGATCAAAAATGAAAAGGTCAAAAAAGCTGAAAAGGCTAAAGCAGAAAGAAAAAGGTGAAGGGAAAAAGGAAGCTTGTGAACACCCGATTTTGTTCCCATAAAATAAAAATTATTATCAACCCATTTTATTTCATTTTTTGTCGTTGTTGTTGTTTCTTTGTTGTACGAAAATAAAAGAAAAAGCCCATTTCATTTTTTGTTATAAAAAATTAGGCCCATTTAAAAAAAAAGGTTTAAGCCATTTATATTTATTTTATTTTTTATTTTTTTATTTTATTTCAAAAGAAAAAGGAAAATAAATGTGTCAAAAAAAAAAAAAAAAGAAAAACCAAGCCTTCTTTCTTTACTTTCTTAAAAAAATAAAATAAAAAAATAAAAAAGGCCACCATTTTCATTCTTGTCATTTTCTTAAAAAATATATAGGAGCATTTGTTGTCTTGGACAAAATTTCTTAGAACAAGAAAAAGATGCATATCGCCGAACACAAGCAGAAATTCAGAAATAACGCGTGTGAAGTCAAGAATCAGCATGAATCAAGGGATAAGTTTTTCAATCAGATCCCAAATGTCCCCTGTCATGGAAAAATCATGCTACAACTTGTATAAATTCATAGAACAATCAGGGAACGGGGGCGGATTACCATTTCATATTCTAAGAAAAAAAGGGATCGAGCGGAAACACATCCAAACACAAAGTTAAGCAGAGGAGGTAGAATTCGGTGGAGGAACACTCATTAGGATACCCCTTGGTATCATTATTCTAATTCATTTACTTAGTCCCACAATAAGTATAAAAAAGTTTTTTTTCTTTCACTTTGCACAATCATTCTATCACTTGCATCATTCCATCATGAAATAAAAAAAAAGAAAAGAAAAGAAATCAATGAGAACACAAAAAAAAAAAGGAATTGGCAAAGTACAAAGAGAGCTCATCAAAATAATTTCCGAGAGAGTGCAATAGTTGTGTTACAAATTCTTCATTGTTATTATTATTATTATTATTATTATATTTTTTTTTGTTACTCACAACATTTGTTCAGTCAATGAAAAAAATAAAAATAAAAAGAAGAATGAGTGAGTGAGTGGAAGATAGGGAGAGCAAGCAATAGAGGAACTAAGAAAAGCCATGTAGTAATACCTCTGAACTAAGCCAGCCTATCATTCACCCTTATCATCATCCTTCAAATAACCATTCCTTCTTCACCATGACCCATCACTTTTCACTACTGATAGCCCCAAACCATAATCACAAATTCATACCCATAACTAATAGCCACCATAACTTACCGCAATAGCAGGAGGAAGAGTCGCGACTCCGTGAGTGGTGGAAGCTTCGCTGGTCTCAATTCCAGCTTAGAACCGCCTTCCCGCATGCGAAGGACTCACAAGGATTGCCACTAAAGCATTTTCTTCGTCATTCCCTCTGTTGCGTTGTTTCACTACTTCTGCTCCTTTTCTCTATGCTACAATGTGTCAATTTAGGCTTTTTGCCTTTCTTTTTTTTCTTTATTATTATATTGTTTGCTTTTTTTTTGTTTTGCTTTTGTGTCAGGTTTGTTGCCACTTTTTTATTATTTTATTGTTTGTCTTTTTTCGTTTTCTTGTGTCAAGTTACTTTTCATTTTTTTTTTTTACGTTATTTGGTTTGTTTGGTTTAGGGTAATTTGGGCTTTGTCTTTTTTAAAGGGATGTTTTGGACTAGATTTCTTTTAATGTAGTTTTTTTTTATTTACCTTTAAAAAAAAAGATTTTGATCATTTTAGGATTTTTGGTAAAATGTTCTTTGTCCATGCAACAACTTGTGATGATGTATGATTTGTTATCATTTTTTTTTTTTTTTTAGTCTATGCAATGATCAGGAATGATGATTGAGTAACAAATGTTATCTTCATCGTTATTCGAATCATAAGGGTTCATTGAGTGGCCTAGTGCTAACTTGAATTCGTGTATGAATGAATTTCCATAATTTGACAATCAATTTTTTTTTTGGGTTAAAATTAAAATCAATCAACAAATTCTTTTTTATTTATTTTCTTCAGTTTTAATTAAAATTCATCAACATAGAATTATTTTTTACAAAACTACGTAACTTTGAGTTTCCTATTGCACTAGAGGATACATAAGAGTAGGCGATTTAATCCCAAGCCAAAATTAAATTTTTATAATTTTTGTTTAAATTATAAATAATTTTTTTCTTTCTAATGAAATCTTTTTTTGAGATATTTTATTTAATTTTCATTTATTTGGGGGGTTTTGGATAAAAATGTTAATTTAGCCGCAATGGCTTGTTAACTTAATATTCCAAGAATTTAAGCTTAACGCTTAATGATTCAAAATTTCCCTAAAATTTATTTATTTCTTTCCATTTTATAAAAAATATCAAAATAAGTTTTTTTTATATATTTGTAAATATTTATGATTTATAAAAGTTTATTTCCATGTATTCAACTTAATTTGTTATTTTATTTCAAATAAAGATGTTAACATAGCCGTGATGGCTTGTTAACTGTGTTGTGGAAATCTAAGCTTGCAGCTTGGTGTTTTCTTTTCTATTTTCATAATAAAATAAAGAATAAATATTTTTAAAAAAGGTTATTAATTAATTTGCACAGTTAATTAAAGGTACCGCTAAGGAGGGTGTATTAGGGGTGTGTAGGATTAAATCCACCCTTCCCTATGCATAACTAACTCCTGAACTAAATTGGTTTCAAGGATCATTTCTTTTAAAATAAAATGGGTTTTTCCATGTTTTTCCAAATCTTAATAAACTTGGTGGCGACAAAGCTAATCCTAATGGAAAGTGACCCTGAAGACTTTGAGGAGTCAAAGTCACTTGAAGTTCCTCTAAGCACTGAAAGAAAAGCTAAGTTGAGAGAAGAGAGAATGCAAAAGAAAGAGTCACGTATGCCTCCCCAGCTTTCATTCTTGACATGATGAAACACAGAAAAGGTCAGACAAGGTGCCTGCGGACTAGTTAAGAGAATGAGAAGAAGGGACATTGTGCACAAGCTTAGAAACTTACCAAAAGATGTTCCAGAACTATTGTGCTTCTAATGGAGATAGTCAGGTATTAGAAAGCTAGATATGAAGTGGTGTACACAGTGTTAGCTAGAACCCTTCAGAAAGCTTGAAGGCAATATGTTTTGAATGACAACAAAACCAATTTAAAGAAAACACTTTGAAGAACGACTAATGTCTACCTTGAGTTTCTTGACATAGGATAAGGTATTTTCTGAATTGCATAACACGGACTTGAAACGAGAATAATTTCACTTTACATGTGCAAACATAATTTATCTCATTTAAAGAGATTGAACTTAATATAAGTGAATATTATATCGTGCAAAGTAGCATACAAGCCTTACGGATGAAAGGAAAGTAATCAATACAAAAAACCGAGGTTTGGGACTTCAGAAAGTACACCTGAAATGAAGATATCTATCAAAAACTGAAGCAAAAGTGTTCTATTATCTTTAATCATCACACTCGCAATGTTTTGCTCATCAACAAGTCATGATTAAATATGAGAAGACCTAAGAATCATCAAGGAACTGTACTGCACATCAGAAAGCTCATTTTAATGTGAAGCATCAAAATAAGGGAAATTTGAATTTTTGAAATTCAAATTTAAAGTAAAACCCATTTCAAACCGTGAGTCATCTCTTCTGTCATCTTGATCAACAACCTCAGCTTCTAGAAGAAAGAGTTCAGAAACCATGTTTAGAAAGTAAGAGTAGTTTCTAAAATAGCATCAGAAACCTCAATTTTGCAACATCTTCTGCAACAACTTTGACAAATAGACAAGCAAGGGTGCATTTGCTTTGCCAGTTTTCACTTTCATTTTCAGTTTCCAATTTTCAGATTTGTGAAGGAAAAATTGAAAAAACTGAAAACTCAAATTTCAGTTTTCAGTTTTTCAATTTTCCTTCACAAATTGGAAATGAAAACTGAAAACTAAAACTGGCAAAACAAACGCACCTAATCTTCTAGGCCGCTTTTCCAAGACACAAATGGATGATTAACACATGTCACTTGGAGATCTGATCAAAGGCAATGGTCACAGGGAAGACTATCTATAAATATAGATGTTGTGCTCAAACAATATATAGATTGACAATACACAAGAGTAGAAACTCTATGAAAATCTTTCCTCACATTCTGTAAGATTCATCACGTCATGTAATCAGTTTCCTTATTTGTAAAAATCTTCTTTCTATGTTCTTGAATAGATATATGTTCTTCCTAGGAAAAAATGATAGAAAAAAGTCATTCAAGTTAATCTCTCCATCATCCAATTGGCTATCGTAGCTTGTTCCCTCATAACGGTAGCCATCTCATGGAAAGTATCAATCATATCATCCTAAGCACCCTATTCCTAATACGTCTACGGCCTGCCATTAGTTCCTAAACACACCAAACAAAAATATCGTGTTGACAAAGCTCAACACTCTGCTAAGTGTGATAGCAATCAACTACAACACCACTAGACTATCATGCATATCTAAACCCTATATCCTTCCATATACATAAGATTTAAGGCATCACTTATCTACACTTTGGAAGCATAGTCATTCCATTCCTCAAGGTCCTACAAGGATGAACTCTCTTGATACCATTTTGCAACATCCCCCCAAGTACAACATCAATCTTAAGTCATGACATCAAACTCGAGAGTTGTTACTTATAGATTAGTGACCTTTCTTAAATATCTATAGCAAAAATCAAATCGGGTAGTAACTAAATTTTGGTTCTATTAAAACATATAACAAAGAAATAAAACATTCATTTAATATAAAGTCCAGTACAAAAAAAAGCTCTACTATGAGCTTTAATACACATATGTTCTCTATTGTATTTATATACATATACATATAACTAAGTACAATATATACAAGTCTCCACTACTAAACTACTACAATTCCCATTTAATCCTTCCTATTACAGCCTCATGGTTTCCTGCATCAACTTGGAGACGACACGGGAACACAAACACATAGGGATGAGAATTCTATAATTCTAGGAGGGCATTTTCCCCAAATACATAATAATAAATATCATCGTCATCGTTCCAGCCACTTCATTTATTTAGAAAAATGTGAACATGCAACGTATATCAAAGGTTCATTTTTAAAGTTCAAAATCAACTCTTCTGAAGTGGGTAGCTTTTAATAATCAATCACTTAGTGCACAGATATCATAAAGCTCAAACACATAGTAAATAATTCTAATCAAGCAATTAAATATGATATAATTATGCATATGCTAAATGCAGTGAATTATCTTAAAGTGACCTGGTTTCACTTATGGCCATAGAACTCAACTCGGTGCATTATTCTCGTTTTATTGACATAGGAAAGACTTAGTTTATACCATATGGTATTTATCGTGGATCACGTCTGGGCATTACATATTGCCGTTCCCAAGCATGGTAACAATGGGAAATAGATTGCTTATCAGAACTAAGCTCATTCCTATATGTGATCATTGGACTCCATTTTTTCTTCTTCCAAATCACACACAGATCTATTTTTAGCCAATACATCTACCAACTCATAATATCTCTAGGGAAGTTTCTCCTTTTGCCTTCCCGTAACTCAACATAGGTCTTGTTTCTGTTTTGTCCGTATATCAGAACATTACAATTGAAATCTATAAATTCTTTTTCTCATATAACTACATCATGTACTTTTCTTTTCTCAAATGCATACATAAGCCACATGTAGGCATTCATTTAAAATGTAATTCTCATTCGTTTCTTATAAACCAATCTTTAAACTATATAGCATGTATTCGTACTCATCATACTTGAATTAGAGTCATTATATCACCAAATCAATACTTGAGTTCATTCAGCACAAATAGCATATGGACAAATTTCACACATTTGTAACATAATTTAATTTGCACAGTAAACAACCAATTCAGAGGGTACAAAAATCCTTGATGACACCTCAATGTGTCCACAAGGTCCTACAAAAATTTTAGAGTAATAATCATTCTCTAACTAGGTTAACAAAATAAGACAAATTCAAAGGTAGAAAACCCCTCATTCCAGCCAATAGCCATAGTTCCTAATTTTATTACTATATCAAATGAACATATCAAATCATACAAAAATTTCAAAGGAATAATTGATCATTTGTTATGGTAGCAAAATTACCAAAATTTATAACTTCAGACTTGGCTATACAGGCAAAAACCCTAACTGCCTTGATTTTTTATTTTTAGAAAATAGTAAAAATCATTTTTAAGATCAAGAAAAATACTGAAAACACTTAACATGTTAGCTTCAACATATAAAATTTTCAACCCATGAATCCATTTACAAATACTTCATAAAAATCATGAACCATAACATGTCAGTACAAATTTGAGAATTTCAGGAACATAATTCAAAACTTGTTTTGCCAAAATGGATTTTCTAATACATCCAAACACTCCACCAAAATCAATACTTCAATATCCATATATTATCAACCAATACAACTAAAAACATTAAGCTAAATCAGTAAGCAAAGCATAAAAACTGATTTGAAGTAAAAGAGGTTCAAAATCCCTACTTTGGAAACTTTAGAGTTTTATAACTCCAAAGGATGTTCCAAATGGTTTCTCTTCACTTCAAGGCCACCAAATCAGTCCTTAAGCCCTTCCCTAATCAGTGAGGTATGAGGTATCAAGATGAGGATTGGTAGGTATTGATGAGTATAACAAGTTTTGTGATGAGAGTTTCTGGTTTTATCAAGTCTAGGCTAGGAAAATGGAGGTTTGAATCAAGTTTTCAAGGGTTTTAGAGGAATTAAAAATGGAGGATGGCTATCTCTTTTTGCATGGCCGAGAATGTGTGGCTTCAATGATAAGGTTTGGTGGCTTTTAATGATATTAGATTATGTTGTAGGAATTGTTTAATATAAAGTCTATATTCTTTGACCAAGAAAACAAGATGACGACTAGGATTTGATCTTGTAATTCAAGATCAAATCTTAGCCTTACACTTGTCTTGAGTAGATATATATTATCCATTTATAAGGATTAAACTATCTTCTTACACTTGGCTCGAGTAGATATATATTATCCATTTATAAGGATTAAACTATCTTTCGTGTTAAAAATCGCATACTAAAATCTCTAACAGATGAAATATTGGCACCCGAGTAAAATAATAATAATAAATAAAATGCCATGATTAAAACTTGTTTTTCAAGTTCCAATCATTGCCATCCACTTGGCATAAAGTGGTTGGTAAAGGTTACTTGGCCAACAAGTAACTTGACAGTGTTAAAAACCACACATCAAAACTCTCCCAATCGGGTAAAATACCGTACACGGGTAATTAGATATTGCTAGAAATGAAATTCCAGGTATAAAGCCTTCATTTCAAATTATTTCTAACCTTAACCCTCTCTTGTCAGTCCTGCATCTCTGGTCTTAGTTGTAAGATTTCGACTATCTCGATAGGCCGTAGGGACCACAAGGTTACTATTTATGCTCGACCCAAAAAAAATTTTTTAACATGTCTTAGGCTATCCTCATCGTTGCTAAAACTATCAGATTTTTTAAATTATAACTAATAAATCTCAAATTAATTCTTAAATAATTTTGGGGGTGTACATTGCTATTGAGAAAGCTTCCTTTCACATGTTCGATGATCCTAGCATGCAGGATCACTATGAAAAGTTTTCACATCAAGGAAGATGGCACCTGGAAAGTCACTAAGGAAAGATCTTCGTGAAGAAATAGTTATTCTTGATGAAGTCTTTACCTTTCACAAATCGGAGGAATATCTAGAGATTAATGAACTAGTCTTCCCACGTTTAGTTATCGTTTTCTACTCTTATCTGAGAGACTCTCAACTTCATCTATCAAAACAATGATCAGAAATTATGCTATCAAGATCATGCCTTCAAGACTCTCGAAGATCATCAAAGCACCAAATGCTGGAGTCATCTACAGTTCCTCACCAAACTGGGCTCACTCTCTAAGAATAAATGAAGGAGATGTATTCAAGTATTTAACAGATTCCATCCTTCTCAAGCCAAATGAAATAACTACGACAATGTTAAGTAACTAGGAAGGTATATACAATGGTCTAATTCTTATTTACCCCGTATAGGAAGAACAGATGCACTTGTTGGCATGGACTCCATGCTTCTTATTACCTGATGGTAAAGATAAGAGTGAACTTGCCAATGCTCATTTTGGATTATATGATGAGTACAACCACAAAAGAAAAATGGCGCTGAGTGTTTTATATGGAATGTTGTTGACTAGGCTTCTCTAACATTTGCGCTTCCCACTTCTCACTGAGAGATATGAGCTCTTTGAAGGAACTATATTCACATCTTCTTCGTTCAAAACTTCAAGAAAAAAGGTCCATTATCCTAGGTTCTGAACCAACAAGGCAAAGTCCCTGGACAAGAGGTGATAAGCTAGAGAAGCCTCCCAGAAGGCCGAGTCTCAACGAGAAAATGCTAAAAGAAAAAGAAAGCTAGTGGTCATAGAAAGTGAGCCTGAGAACTAGAGAAGGAATCCACTCTACTTCATCGCTTTGAAGAAAGAATGATAAAAAGAAAGCGAGTCCGCTTCTCAAGAAACTCAATGGTGGCCAAACTAGTGAAAGTCATCAATAGAAAAGATGTTTGGCTCAAATTCAAACAAATGCCTATGTATGAGTCTAGAATCTCCATCCTGCAAAAGGAAGTTACAAAACATGAAGAGGCCAGTTCCGAGTCATTGTTGGTGACTCTGAAGATGATGAAGAAGATGTAAAGGAAGAAGTTCTAGCAGAAGAATCCTCATTCTAAGAAGAAGAAATCCTGCTCAATAATGAGAAGGGTAGACTAAGAGCTACTATCAGACCGGGTTCCATGGCTGAGGAATCTCAAATAGAGCGCATCATTGAAGAGCCAGCCGAAGAGGATGATGATCAAAATACTGCAATCATCTTATTGGTGCCTCAATTGGAGGTCCCACCGAGAGCATCAGATGCTAGTGCTCCTCTTGTGAAAAAGCTGCGCTTCGCCTCATTCAGATGGTTGAACTACTGCTCCTATCCTGAGCTACTTCTACTCCTACAGCCTTTGGTACTGATCATGCTCCATCCTCTTCACCTCCTGCTCCTCACGTGCTGAAACACAGGCTGAATCGCCTAAATTGGGAGACTATACCCCTAAACATTCCTAAGCCATCTCCTAGAGCCTTCAGCACCTATCAACTTACCCCCTTGTCCTCAACTCAGACTCAGGCAAGCTTTCAGCTCTCATCAGAACATCCTACGGCATCTAACAAAGATAACCTCCAAACAGGATAGGCTTGAGGCAACTATTATAGAGCATGGCGCCAAGCTCAAACAAAATCAAGAATTGCAGCTTCAGATCTTTAGACCAATCAAGAGATTCGACAAGAGCTGAACGACAAGCTGAAGATGATGTCTCTAATTTCCAACACACCTCTTCTTTGTTGATGACAAAAAGGGGAGAAGAAAAAATTTGAAGAAAATCAAGTGCTATAGAATTTGGGGGAGCCCATGCTTCAAGTGCTATGGATTTCCGCTATGGAATTTAGGGGAGTCTATGCTGGGGGAGCTTAGAGAATTTCTTTTTAGGTTGCATATTCTTTTGTTGCTTTGAACATTTTTTCTTATGTTTTTGACAAACTTTTTATCTTGTTTTATACAATTCATTTTAGCTATTCCTATTAGCTCTGATACATATTTGTCTTAAGCTCTATTTCTTTTAAGCTCTTTCATATCGGTGCTTATGATGCTAAGTTAATCATATATCATGTTGATAGGTGTGTGTGCTTCTTATCTCTTATGTGTGTGCTCTGATTTGCTAATTCATTAGCACACTAAGTTATTTTAGCTCACATGGGTATTTGTGATTAGCTCTGGGAAGTATCTTTTAAAGCACAAAATCCTTCTTTTGTTGCTCTAATACTCGCATCCATCTTATGTGCTTTGATATGCATGACATGCTTAAAATGCTGCTTTTATAAAACACATTCTCTCTGGCACACATATGAGAAGCTCTCTAAAGCTTTGGATAACTTGATCAAAATATAATTGTGTATAGTTTCTTACGGTCTTCAGAAACTTGTGCCAACATTCTTTGATATAATCAAGATAAGTTTGTGAGCCTCAAAACTCTCTGAAGTGTGTTGTGCTTTTATGGTACAAAATGTGTTTTCATAAAGATCATGAGCGTTTCTAGTTTTTGCTTTATAAAAATTATTTTCCTTTCATGATATGATACTTATGGGAAAAGTTTCATAGCTCATAACAAAAAGCTCTTTCATTCTTTGCTCTGATATATTGGATTGATCCCTAATGAGCTTCAGAAACCTCGAATAGTAATATGCTAGTAGATATGTATCAAGGTTTCTTTGAGCATTAGAAACTACATAAGCATCAGTCTGTTTTTCCTCTATCATATATGATATATCACATTTCTTTTAAGCTTTTTATTTTTTTGGCTTGGACAAAGCTTGCTGAATAAGGAAATAAATCAAGAGAAAACATCACAAGTATTACTTGTTAGCTATTCAAGCACGTGAATCTTAAGAAAGTTGTTTCATGACTAAAAATCAAGCTGGTTATGTAAAAAGGGCTTAAACGAAGAAATCTATTTCAATATCACTCTGATACATCTTAGACATAATTTTGAGCAAGTTCAGAAGGTTCCTTTACAACCAAAACAACTCTGATTTAAGTTACTTAAGGCTATAAAATGTTTTTGAACCTATCCATATCATGCCTTAAGAAAAGAACTTCTTGATAGTTCAAGCCTATGATGTTCTGAAAGAATAGCTATCATCCTAACATATTCAATTTTATTTCTTTCAACATCTCTTCAAAAGATTTTCTTCAAATTGGTTTGTCATCATCGAAAAAAGGGAGATTGTTAGCTCTAGAACCCTTCAGAAAGCTTTAAGGCAATATGTTTTGAATGACAACAAAATCAATTTAAAGAAAACACTTTGAGGAATGACTAATGTCTACCTTGAGTTTCTTGACATAGCATACAAGTATTTCAGATTGCATAACACGAACTTGAAACGAGAATAATTTCACTTTGCAAACATGATTTATCTCATATAAAGAGATTGAACTTAATAGAAGTGAATATTATATCGTGCAAAGTATGCATACAAGCCTTAGATGAAAGGAAAGCAATCAATATAAGAAACCAAGGTCTAAAACTTCAGAAAGTAGGATGGGGCTTCAGAAAGTACACCTAAAATGAAGATATCTATCAAAAACTGAAGCCAAAGTGTTCTACTATCTTCAATCATCACACTCGCAATGTTCTTCATCAACAAGCCATGATTGAAGACGAGAAACCCAAGAATCATCAAGGAACTGATACTCACGTCAAAAAGCTCACTTTAATATGGAACGCTAAATGTTACTGGAAGATAAGGGAAATTTGAATTTTTGAAATTCAAATTTAAAGTCAAACCTAGTTTCAAACTAGCAAGTCATCTCTTCTACCATCTGGATCAACAACCCCGCTTCTAGAAGAAAGAGGTTAGAAACCACTTTCAAGAAAGTAAGTTTAGTTTCTAAAATAGCATCAGAAACTACAATCTTGCAATGGCTTCTGCAATAACTCTTAACAAAAGACAGACTAATCTTCTAGACTACTTTTCCAAGACACAAATGGATTGACATCTGATCAAAGGCAATGGTCACAAGGAAGACCATCTATAAATAGAGATGTTGTGCTCAAACATTATATAGATTGACACTACACAAGAGTGGAAACTTTGTGAAAATCTTTCCTCACATCCTGTAAGGTTCATCACATCATGTAATCAATTTCCTTATTTGCAAAAATCTTCTTTCTACATTCTTGAATAGATATATGTTCTTCTTAGGAAGAAATGATAGAAAGAAGTAATTCAAGTTATCACAGGTTATTCATGTATATTTTAAGGAAACTTGAGTGTAGGTTAGTTTGAGTGACAACCCAAACATAAGCCATTATATCCTTGATCCAGGAGTGATGTGAGATAGCTTGGAGAGGCTAACATAAAACTACTTGCAACGCGACAATAAGGTGTTCTTGATGGTCACAAGTTTAGCTTTGAGAGGCTAAAAAAGACTACTCAGTTCAACTTGAAAAGGCTGGTGAATAACTACTTTCAATGTGACAGGAAGGGTTGTCTACTTGTTGTGGGGTTAGCTTGGAGAGGCTAGTACAAGACTATTCAAAGTTCAACTGGAGAGGCTGGTGAATAACTACTCAGGTTGTGATAGTAGGGGTTGTCTGGTCACACGTGAGAGCTTAGGAAGGCTAATGTAAAGACTATCCATGTTCTTTATCTAGTTTGAGAAAGATGTTAGTGGAACCTTAACATGGTTTAAGTACTGGATGTAGGTTTTGGCTTAACCAGGTATAAAAAAACATTTGTGTCATATCTCCTTCTCCATCTTTTTTAATTTATCTATTATGTTATTTAATCTACTGATATATGGTTTAGCAATTCTATTATATATTATATGCTTCAGAGATATACTTTCTGAAACAACTAATCTCATTTCTACTACACTTCAAGCTTAATGCTTGATAGTTCCCTTGATAAATGTTTCAGATGCAAAAAGAGGAAATGCACAATTCAACCCCTATTCTCGTGCCTTTATACCTACACACAGACTCCTCTAAAAAAAGAAGAAGAAATAGCTGAAGCGAGAAGTTAAGGAGAATGAGATTCTCCAAAAGAATTAGAAAACTCATGCCCTGGAGCCAATTATGGGAGAGCCTAAAGAGGAAGCTCCTGAAAAATCAACTACTATCATCTTATTGGTGCCTCAACCTCCACCTTCCATAAGAATAACTCCTATGGAGGAATAAGTTGAAGACACAGAAACCATCCCCCCTCACCATGATGCTCCCAACATTTTGAAGCTGTTCTTGCTCCTACTACCACTACTTCTACCAAGTGACTCCATCCTGAACTACTAGTTCTACACAAATAATCTATATCTGAAGTTCCACAAGCTTTTCCACCTACTACTGCTATTGAATCTACCCTAATCTCTTCATCTATTGCAATACCACCATCCACTCCACCTATTGCTGCCACAATTGAGGAAGAAGAAGTAGACTCACCTAATTTTGGGGATATTATTCCCCTAGACATTCAGAGCCTATGCCCCAGGCTGCCTACCAATAACAAGAACAATCCATCTCCCGGCCAACCTCAAATTGAGCCCCAACCAAATCATTCAGGTCAGCTCTTATTGCATGACCAACGAGATATGGCCTCAAGACTAGACAAAGTTGAAGTTTCAAATAAAGAGATTGAAGCTCAACTAAGAAGACATAAATAGTTGCTTCTCCAACTTCTTCATGAGCTCAAGACGAGGGCCAATGATGAAGTGATTTCTAGCATATCTCTTTTTGGTGACAAAAGGGAGAAAAGAAGAGAAAAGAATAAAATCTTTTTGTGTTGAGAATCAAAAGGTGAAGGGAAATGCTTCCAAGATTGCAAATTCATGCATGCATAATCATTTTATTTGTTCGTTATTATGCTCTGAACATTTCCTTATTATTTTGTTGTGTTAGAAACTGTTGGATTAACATTTATTTCGTTTCTCATAGAACATTTCGTATATCTTGATACTAATGCTCTAATACATATGTTAGAATTTTTTTCTTCCCCTTATGCTCTAATAAATTACACATGCTTAGAATCTCTTTACCTCTATGCTCTAATATACAAGCTAGAGATTTATCATATGCAATCATGATCTGATACACAAGTTTGAATGTTATCCCAAATACAAACATTTGCTCTGATACATTATTGATTTGAAAAATGAGCTTCAAAAACTCCTATGTTGTTTGCAAGTTTATTAGTTGTATGTTTTATATGGGGTTTTACACTGAAAATGTTTCTCTAAGAAATATGTGTCTTTTAAAAAATAAATTCTCTGGACAAAACTATGTTGTGTATGGATTTCAACTCAAGATTGAATAACACACGTATTATCATCTTTCAAATTCAATTGTGGTTAAGTTCAAAAAGTCAAATGACTTAAAATCAAGCTGTATCTATTTAGAAAGCTAAAATGCTTTGATACAATTCAGAAATGCTCTGATACATTTCAAAAAGTTTTTTTTGAAGAAAATAGCTCTGATTCTAGTCACTTAAGGTTGCTGAATGATTTGTTAGCATCTACAATAAACCTTAAGACAGTGACCTTCTCAAAGTCAATTCATAAGTATGTTTTTGAAAGAATATTAAATTGCTCTAATTCAAGTTAACTTCAGTATTATCCCTTTTTCAAAAGTCTCTCGAAACTCAAAATTGGGTTTGTTAAAGGGAGATTGTTAGCTCCAGAACCCTTCAGAAAGTATTATTGCTTTAAGTTTTGAGTGACAACAAACCAATTTTGCTAACATATTTTGCTTTAAGGACCATTCTCGTTAGCATACAAGTTCCTAAATGAGCTTTATTTTCACGATATCATGTGTGAACATATTTAATCTCATTCAAAGAGATTCAGAACTTAAATGACGTGAAAAATAATCCTTGAAACGGGCGTTAATATGTTTGACATACGAAGAAAGGATTTCAAGAACAAGAAACAAAGTTTCAAATCTTCAAAAAGTAGCCTTCATCTTCACAAAGTGATACACAATGAAGAAATCCATCCTCCTCTTAAGCAAGTCATGGTTACCGTCTTCAATCGTAACGATATAATTACCAACAAGCTCTGATTGAAGCAATGCAGATCAATGAGAAGTCCAGAAACTGAATCAACACTTCAAGAACGTTTACTCTTAAACAGTGCACACTTTACAGAATGGGAGGAAAATTTCAAATTTCAAATTAAAGTCAAACCTAAAAGGGGAGGACAATGATATCTCACTTTTTAACTTGGTTAACTGCCCTAGCTTCTAGAAGAAAAAGTTCAAAAACCTCGTTAGAAAGCAAAAACTAGTTTCCAAAGATGAACTCATAAACCTTAATTTGACAACGGTTTCTGAACTGCAAAAGTAGCTATAACACAAACGAGCTAGTCTTCTAGATTGCATTTCCAACACAAAAAGAAGATCAACACGTGTCACTAGGAAAACAAATCAAGGGGCAATGGTCTAAAATTGAAGATCAAGCATAAAAGGAGGTCATGTGCTTACAACTTAAGACTTTTGGTTGAAATGCTAGCAAAATCTTTCAAGAATAAAAGAATCCTCCTTCTTCTTCTGGAACGTTATTACTACTTGTAATCAGGTTCCGCTTTTGTAAAAAATCTTCTCTCTAAGTTCTTAACATTTTCTTCCTAGGAAGAATTGTTAGAAAGAAGTAATGCAAGTTTTTAGCTCATACACTATTTTATTCTAAGAAAACTTGAGTGTTTGTTTGTTGGAGTGAACCAACCTTCAAAAATCCTTGTACCCTAATCTAATAGTGATCATTTTGAGTTTATTTTGGAGAGGCTACTTAAAGACTACTTGAAGTGAGGAGAGTGAGCTACTAGTCACGTGAGATAGCTTGAGAAGACTATAGAAAGATTATCTTACTTTTTCTATGTTGAAAGGGGTTAATTAGTGGAACTAAGGTTGTTGAGAAACTGGATGTAAGGTTGGCCAAACAGTATAAAAATACTATGTGTTGTATTTCTCTACTCCCTTAATCCTTCTTACATTATACTTTGAGTTTCATCATAATGCGTTTCTGAAAACTTGGTTTTAATTAGTTTTCTTATCTTCAACTTAGTTTAGAAAGTTACTTTTTGATAA
This sequence comes from Dalbergia oliveri, assembly GCA_030441495.1. NCBI lineage: Eukaryota > Viridiplantae > Streptophyta > Magnoliopsida > Fabales > Fabaceae > Dalbergia > Dalbergia oliveri. The sequence goes on along the minus strand of JAMLFY010000002.1, from coordinate 17,109,840 downwards.
TGACTAACATCTTTTCCGCTGCACTTCAAGTAAACACTTAATAGTTTTTGTTTAAAGTTTCCAGAAAAGGGAAAAGAAAAGTGAAAGCACAATTCAACCCCTCATTCATGTGCACTTTCAACCTATACTAGAGTGTTGAATAGGATTCTTTGCAAGATTAATAGCATCGATATTGTCACAAAATATAGGAATCTTGGAATACCTCAAGTGATAGTCTTCTAGTTGGTTTCTTATCCATAGCATCTGGGTAACCATTTGTAGCACCTTATATTCAGTTTCATTAAAAGAGCTATGATGTTCTGCTTCTTGCATGATGAGGCTATTTTCAGAAGAAAGGAACATCCACTAGTGTTTTCTCCACCCTATCTTCAGCGAAGTCAGCATCACAAAATGTTATAATCTTGCCAAATGTACTTTTCTCATATAATAAGTCAAGATTGGTAATACCAACTAAATATCTTAGAATTCTTTTAATAACATTTAAGTGTGATTGAATTTATCTAGTCATACCACAAATTATTTAGAAAGTATCGACAACCATAAATTAATATATATATATATATATATATATATATATATATATATATATATAAAGAGTGGGGATCAATTTCTCAGAATTAAGTTTTGCATACTTCATTCTATAACTCTTCATCCACATTGAATTTAATCAATCCAATCATTGATTTATGCTATATTATATTGATAATCACGCATGTCAAATTTCAAAAAAATTGGACAACAATAGTCATGTTTTCCATCAATCAATATTTACTTATATTTACAAACACATGTTATCCGTTAAAAAAAACAATGAACTATCAAATTGTAACACCCTAATATTTAACCTCAATACGCCTAGGACGTATCAAGACTAATTATTAGTTATTACTTTTCTTTAAATTCATTTATAAAATACTTAGCGGAAAATACGGTAAATTTTTTTTTTTGAAATGATTTATATAAACCAAAGTGCGAGCCTTTGCGCGTAACATAAACAACGTGAAGCGGAAGAATAAATAAAACATACAGAATATACACATTAAAGAACACATCCATCATAAACATCATTCCTCATTACTTTAGATAATATAGTTTAGTACATCACAAGAAGATATAACAGAAACATAAAGTCTTACCCGCACTAGTGGGAGAGCTTGCAGTACAATGGGAAACATAAAGACAAATACATGGTAATAATCCCAAAAGATAAACACCAACTATCACTACCCTCCCACTCCAAGCCTACTGGTGACGTCCTCGGTCGGGGAGATGTAGCCCGCGAACTGACGAAGCTCCTCGGATGTAGCCCAACGAAGCGGAGATCTAGGCATGGGAATCGAGGGACAGCGTGGCCTCCGCGTCGTGGTCGCCTCGGCTGTCGAACGCGCCTCGCATGCCTCCGCGGTGACCGTGTCCTCACCTCCTCCGTGACCCATAGGGAACGAAGGGAAGATCCCTCCGAAGGATCAGCCTTGATCGAGACGGGGAACATACTCGGATATCCGCGTACCTCCGACGAGGAAGGTCGGGCACGACGTCTGCTCATCTCTGGGTCGTGTCCCTCAAAGATCAGGTCGTCGCCAAAGGGTGAAGTCGGATCGAGTGATAGCTGGAGACGGGGAAGCAAAAGGGCGTCCCACATATGCAAAACGCGCACCTCGCAATGACCCTTGAAGTGGTAGGACTGATGCTCGGGGTCATAGTGCACCTCCCATGTAGGCGGGTCAATGAAAATCACGAACGACGCCATCATATTGAAGACGTAACGGAAAGAAAGAGAGAGGGTGAGAATTCTTACTAAAGAATCTCAGGAGGAAGTCCTCTATCCTAGTGTCATCGTTTACGTCCCAGGAACCTTGGGTTTATTATGAAAATGTTGAGCATGCATAGGTTCATTATGAGGTTTTCACAAAGGTCGTTGTCCAAGGTCCATGTCTTTTATAATGATTCTTAATGCATGTATGCAACATAATGTTTCATGGATGCATGGTAGCACTTTAGGTAAATCAAACAATAATTCAAACAACATTGTGTGGCATGAAACTTTTCTTTGATCATCTTTCCTTTTCTCATACTTGTGTCACCAATAATATAGTAACCGCACCCCTTAAACTAGGCTATGAGCTCATACCTTAACTAGTCGTCACTAGTTCTTACTTATCCTCTTGATAAGCGAATCATAAATATCATAATCCCGACTCCCAGAGTACGGGTAGGGGGCCTAAGGATCACCCATCATGGGACTTTCTCCTTCTTCGAAACGCATCGACTGGTTAAGACCAGCGACTTTGTCCGCTTCTGGATGGCTCGACGTCCATACCCCACACTGTTTACTTTCTCCTTCAAGCAGGAGAAATGCGTCTGCGTATAACTTTTAAACTTCATATTTCTCAAAAACTTTCTTTTTGTCCCTCAAATTTGACGGAAATTCGCGGCATAACACTATCTTCGAATTTCCTCAAATTTGAGTCATGCCACATAATTTCAGTCACATGCATCATTTTCATGGAACTTTCTCATTGCCATAACTTTCTAGTTCACATGAGCATATTTCTCAATTTCATTCATATCTTTGAAACATTATGCATTTCAAACACAACAATTCATCAAATTATGCATATAAAGTTTCATGCTCAAGGAACTAACATAATCACATCATCATACGTGTGCACGAGGTTCATCATCATAATCATACTCTCTCGTCCACCTATCTCAGGATCTTATGCTTTGCCCCTTTCGGGCTTTAAACTTGTATTTGCATTATTATTACCCTCAAGGGGTTGGCACTTAAACTTTTCCTCTAAAATTTGAACTCACCAAGATTCCACTCAGCACTCAACATAAAAGGGCAGAAACTATATATATCGTTTGCTTAAGGGGCTCTAAAATCTCCATTCGCGACCCTTTTAAGATCCATCTTCGCCTAAAATTCCATAATTAATTCTTAGATCAATTATGAGGGATTCCTAGGCATGTTCTCTAAGTTATAAACCACTTAGATCTCTTATCATCATCTTATACTTAGAAATTAGCACCTAATCATTTATGAAGGGATCTTGTACATGTCTTACTAATTATGAATCATTTATCCCTGAATTAACCATTCTAGAACAGATTTGCACTTCTTTGTATTAAGGTGTTCTAGAATTCTCATCTCAAGTCCCTTTTTAGTTACTTATTCTTTACTAGCTTCTCTAAATCGATCCTTGCTTCACTCAACATAATTTTACACATTTAACACCTTAGAACAGCATTTATAGGAGCCAAACATAGAACCAAATCATGAACCCATAAGATCACATAATCTCTTGGGTTGAAATGCATATAAGTTGCTAGTTTTCTCTTGGAATGTTTCTGAAAACAAAAGGTGTTCTGGTAATCGATTACATGTTCCTAGTAATCGATTACCAGGAGCTCAATTCATTCTGGGTTTTCAAAACAACGGGTAATCGATTACACATAATGGTAATCGATTACGTAGGTTAAATCGTTTCCAAAAAGTAAAGAACATAGGGTAATCGATTACATACGACGTAATCGATTACTTAGGGTTAATATCGTTTTGGAAAGTAAAGAACATTTGGTAATCGATTACATTATAAGTAATCATTACAGGGTTTCCAGAAGGTTTGGGCATGAAAAGCCGCAGTAATCGATTACACTACCTCTGGTAATCGATTACCAGAACCAAAAGTCCTTCAAAAGCCTTCTGGTCATCGATACATTGGTGGTAATCGATACCAAACCTTCAAATTGAGAAAACATGATTTTGACACATTCCAAACTATTTTAAACCTCTTGAGACCTCATAAACAGTTTTCCAACATTTCCTTGAAAATCATTCATGTATTTTACAAAATCAAACCATTGTTGGTTCATACCAAAACTCATCCATTTCTTTTTGAATGGAGTTTCCTTTTTAGGATACTTAGGGCAAGTCTTTGAGCTCTAGAGTGTTTAGGTGATGACAAAATCTTAAACATGCCATGCACTTTATTTTACTCTTCATTAGAAAGTAAAGTGAGAGCATAAAATAAATATGAGATGCAACTTCATTATTATCTTTAAGGATTAAGTGATGACTTGAAATATAAACATGAAATGCAAGCTTGGGAATTTAAATATGGTAATGCAAGTTCATTCATTTACTCTTGTGAAATTAGTGATAACATCAAAATAAACATGAGATGCAAGACATAAATTTAAACATGAATGCATCTTGTTTTTGTCTTAGCTAGAGCTCTTGCAAGACTTTTAGAGGAACATAAACCTCAACCCATTATGCATCATAAGGCAAGCTTTAGAGTTCTTAGCACCTAGACTTCAAGAGAAATCTTAAGGTTTGAACTCACCATCAAGCTTAAGGAAATGGACCCAAAGTTCATCACTTTGTCTAAACAAAACTACAAGAACTAAGTCATATTCTTTATTTTATTGCTCATAGGCTTCAATCTAGCGCGGATTCTAGAAACGACCAACTTTAAGGTTGGCAAGGGTAAGCCTAGAGCTCTTTGAAATCATGAGATTAACTTTCTTAACAAAACTTTCGTGATCTACTAGACATATTTTACAAACTTTGTTCAAATCCATAGAAGAAAAACTAAAAATCCTTAAAGGAAAGAGGAAGAGGAAAAACCGAAACTTAAGCCAAGAAAAGAAAGGAAATCCAAGCATGTATGGTCCAAGACCAAGTTGTTTCAAGCTTTAGAGGTTTCTCACATGACAACAACAAATCATTATCTTGAAACCTCATCATCAAGCTCACATTCTTTTTGTAAGAAGGCCTCTTGGCCGAAAGAAAGAGGAAGGAAAAGGAGTTTGAAAACCAAGAGAAAAACTAGAACTTTCTTGAAGAACACAAACAAAAATCATCAAAACTTAACCCCTACCTTAAGAAGTCTTGAAGAGATGTAAGAAAGCTTTGTTTTCTAGATGGAAGGAGAAGGAAATCCTTTTGGAGTCTTGAGGAAGAAATCAGCCAAGTTGAGGGAATTTGAGAGGAATGAGAGAATTTGCAAGAAAGCTTGAACTTGGCAAATGATCCAAAATGTAACCAAGTTCTCCAAGGCTTGGTATTTATAGAAAACTTGCAATATGGAGGCTGAAATGGGAGGGGGAACCGGCGGCCTTTTGGAGGAGGAGGAGGGAGGAAATATCTCTTACAAAGGTATGGGCTTAGGCATGGCAAGCATGGTTGGAAGCATGGGCAAGGTATGGCCTAAAGCATGGGCTGGAGTGCATCACAACTCAACATGTGGCACCATTTTGGGGACAGATTTCGGCCTCCTCATCAGCCAAGGGGAAGGGATTTTTGTTCATGTAATTGTGGTTTAAGGATGTGTTTAAGTGTTTCTATGATTAGGCTTTTTGATTAGGAGTTTGTAAGCGTTTAGGTGAGAAAATGGTTAATTGAGGTGGTTCAAGACTTGATTAGGAGGGTGATCTTATTAGATTAGTAATTTAAAATAATTCTTTTGGTCAAATGAGGTATGGCTCAATTCCTTAATTTAAGGAAAGAGAGAAAAACACTATTCAAGATTCCATGACTAGAAATCTTGAATTTAAAGAATACGTTAGAGTTTATCTAAGCAATCTTAGGTTCTAATTAACCTTAATAAATCATTTTGACTCTAGATTAATTATCGAAATAAATTAATCTTCGATTAGAGCCTAATATTGCTTAGGTTTGCTTATTGCTTCATTAGGCGCACTGGACACTGTTCTAGGGGCAAAATGGTAATTTTGCACTAAAACTCAGGACTTCCTGTTAACTAAACATCAAACGTTGCTCATAAACATCATTCTAAACTTCCTGAAAGTTTGGGCTCAACGGCATCTTTTACCCGTGTAGACATAAGGGTATTTTGGTATTTTGAGCTAAGTTTAGAAACGAGGTTTCCTCCTTCTATATCATTCATAACAGCATAATTCCCTTCAAACATCGAGTTGACCCATTTAGGTTCCGGCAACTGTCCCTTAAATTTCTGGAACAACCTTACTGCATTTTTTCCTTGTTCTAAAAGAAATTAAACGTTACAAATCATTTCGAATTGTATAAAACTTTGTATACTTAATCTACTCAGTAGGAACTTTATATTCAGTGGTTAGATTTGATGCAATTTCATATATCAAAAAAGTCATCAGATGAAAGAAGTAGACCAAAATTTACTCTATGAGTAAACAATTCTCACTCATGAAAAATATTTTTTCAACACCCACTATCTCATATTCCATATAGACACTCAATATATCACCTTTAAATTTTGTTAAGACCACCATTTAGGCTCTCACGCGCTATTTGTCAAATGCTACAAACTACAAAGCATCTTCCGTAACGGTCAAAATGAAATAAAATGACCCCTCACATTGCACAACGAACAACCGCAAAACTACCTCCCATACAGCATTTTACTATTTCCTGACGGATATAACCATTTGTTATTCCCAATTATTGTCACACAATGCTTTTATTTATGAACTACATGGACTTCGCTTACGACAATTCGATCTGTATATTTTCACTCACCCAAATACAACAACACAACGGGCACATTTTTGTTTTAATGGGTACACACAATGGGCATCTTATATGTAGCATCCTTCCACACATATGGCTTTTTTCGGACATCTTATATATAGCTACTTCCATTTACAATTTTGCTGTCTTAGAACTGTGTTTCGGGCTAGCAAGCTCTACACGATTCAAGGGTGGACTTGGCCAGCCACAACAAACCAGGATCATTCCGCTTCAGCACCAAGTACGCTTCCGCCTTCCCGAGATTGTCCATCATCACATCTTCGCTGAAGCCAACTAAAAGAAGAATTTCCAAGGCAGCTGTGGCAGAACAGATTGAAAATAGTAGCCAAAATTTTAGCATATACAACAATGTTACCATCAAATGCTGCAAAAGTTGCTTATTTAAATATTTAACACTTATTGTAAGTATTGCTTTGGCATTGCTATCTAGAGGAACCAACATATCACATTGTAAATGAGGGACTCTATTGTCACTCTCCTTTTCTTTAATTTTTATCTAGTTTTACTAAATTACCCTTACTCAATTTTAATCAAAAGATTATATCGTTAACATTAATTATTTATTAGTCATTATAATGTTATCAAACGAATAATTAATTTAATTCAAAATTCAATTAATTATTTAAAATATTTAATATTGATCTCACTTTACTTTTTGTTATAGTCATCAAATACTACAAGTACTTCACAACAACATATTTAATATAGTCATTTTTATATATATTTATATATTGAAATTTCTTTCTTTAAAGCTTTCTTCAAACAATAGTTACCTAAACAATATAATAGTGAAGACTTTTGGTAAAAAAAAGGGAATAAAGATTTGCTATTATTTTATCATCTAATCTAATGATGTAGAGTTTTCAAAAGTATTAAATGAACATATGAAATTAGGATTTTCCAACAATCACGTACTCTTTGCTACATTTTTTTTGTTCAACATCTCTATTATTAAAAATCAAGATAATTTTAAAGTTGTATTCGTTATATGTTTAATCGGTACATCTCTTTTGTTACCATTGATTCTTTTCCATCTCCAGTTTTTTTTTTTAAATTTATTTTGAAGTATGTGAATTATAATTTATCTAACACAAAGTGATTAATTTAACCTTTATACTATTCAAATGTTGATAAATATCAACCTTTCTAAACTCTTTTTCGATGCTGATAAGTAATTAATTTAGTATGTCAAATTACCTTAATTTTAATAACATGAATAAAGAAAACTAATGGTCAATAGTAATAAATCATAGTATCGTTTGTTATTTACTAGTTTTTTTTAATTTTATAAACACTAGCTGTTACAAAATAAGATATGTAGTTGTATACCATAAATTATCACATCTTTGTTTCTATTCACTTTTATTTATTATTTTCTTCAAAAATACACAACATTATATTATTCAGATAATTATTTAATAAAAAAGTTAAAACAGTTTAATGCTTGAATTAAACAATTATGTTAAATAAATTGATTATTAACACTTATAGTATCTAATGACTGGTTTTTGCTTTGGTATCCCAAGGGTACCTGCCTTTTGAATCAAAGAATTATGATTTAATCATAAGTGTTTAAAATATTAATAAATGTAGTTAGTGAACCACGTGCAAATTTTCAACGACAAGTTATCCAAAAATACCAATACCCATGAACTTTATAGTGTACCAAAAAATCCCCCTAATAACTATATGAAAATTTAAAATGACATAAATATTAAATATTATTAAGTAGTTAAACTAAATTTTAATTATATTAGTAGTACAAAAATTTTATAACTCTATGATGCCTTATAAATTATCTATATTAATTATTCTTTTGGTTAAAATAGGAGGAGGATACTTTGGTAAAACTAAATGAAGATTAATGAAAGTGGGAGTGACAATAGGCAAAGAGAAGTGGAAATAGCCACTCCCTATACATGGGTTCTCTATGTTTTTGGTGATCTAAAGGCTACCATTATGATACTACTAGGATCACAGCAGACCTAATATTTAGGATTGCTCAAAACAATTGCAATGAGACTAATTTATGTCTAGCTAGCAGTTCTACACAACAGGCACTACTAAAATTAAAGCCGATGCTCTGGAGCAAACCTTTGTTATTAATGATATTCCTCTCAATGACAGGATTTGCCTGCAAATAGAATGTACATTATGTAGATATGTAAAATCTTCAGGGAAATATTAGGATAAAGCAATTTCTCAAGCAGTGTGACAAATGGTAACACAAAATATACCTTCCGCAACCTCTTGTACTTTATCTCCTCGGGGTGTTCAATCACATTACTGCCATCAGATAGCAATCATTATACATGAACAACAGAATCCTAAAGTCATAACTACACATAACAGGTAATGGGGAGAAGGAAAGGGAACTCGTTCCCTTGTTTGGAAGTCTAATAATAGGTAGGAAGAAAAAGGAAACTCGGGGAATAATTCCCCCCTCTTTCCCTCTCAATAACTAATTTTCTTTCCCCCTCAATTGGGGTGGAATGAGGGAAACTAAAAGTTTGTTATGCTAATAACTATAATTGATCCGTTCAATTCCTTTATTACGTAACTTCCAAACACAATTATCAGTGTTCCATTCCATCCCTTTATAATCATCCAAACAAGCAAAAGATGAACTTTGTTCCCCTCCCTTCCCTTCCCTTTCCAATCATTTCCTACTAATTCTAATCCGTTTGTTAATGAAAAAATGCCCAATCACAATGTAAAGCCTTAAACCAGGAAGATGCCTATTCAATGCGTGAAAGTATCAATAATCAATGATCATTGAATTTTCCTGTATACCAGCATACCTGATTATTTTCATGAGCATTTGAATAATTGAAGCACTTTGCATTGGAGTAACTCCACCTCTCAGCATTTCCAGGGCCTTCTGCAAACGATTACAAACAGCAGTTACAGGATCATTGATCCTCTGAAATTCTTGGTCATCAGGATCTGGCTCATCAATTTGCATTGTAGATAATCTTGGTGCAGGAACCACCTCATCATCGGGGTCAGGTTCTGCCATCTTGTTTATTTCTGCAAAAGATTCATCATGATAAGGTTCCTTATAATCATGGCTTAGCTTGATGTCCTTCATTTAAGGACACAATGGAACCAAATGAATCAAGCAACATACTGTTCCCATTATTTAAATTGTTTTTTCTTCTTTCAGGTAATCAATGTCAAGTTTATGAATGTCCACCCTTGATAGGATATGCCTATCAAGACTACTCATTTGAGGAGAACAATTACCTTGACTTGCAACAGTAGACTTCAAAGAAGGTTCTGAATCATCCGGATCTGGTTCTTTAGATGCATACATTGAAGCAAAATTCATGTTGCTGGTCTGAGTATGCAAAATTTCTGCTAAAATCAATATTTTTTTGTTCAGAAACAGTTCTGTCAATGCAGCGGAAAAAAAAGTTCATAACTAGCAGTTTTACCATTTTCCGAATCATCTGGATCAGGCTCATGCTTCATTCCTTTGATAATATGATCATCCAGGTCAGGCTCACTGCTAAGTCCATTCTCAACAAGGGTGGGCATGTCAATGGCCATGATTTCCTTGGACACAGATATCAAATGATCAGGGTTTTCACTTGTATTAAAACTAGGATAATCAGGATCTGGCTCTTGATTTACTTCAGATCTGCCTGACTTGTTGGCAGAAACATTAGCCATCCGATGGTAAGCAGCAGAAACCGAGATTCACGGGCACTTATAAGCTGATCTCTCCTGTTACCTCCAAGCTTCTGAGGAACACTGGTGCTTTCCGTGATAAAATCTTCTTCCTGGATTTCAGCCTTTCTTACTCCACTCAAAGTGTGGCTTGCAGATCTACTCCAATCCAAACTAGCAGCTTCTTGATTTAACTGCAATGAAACAAATTAAATCAACATACAGCACTAAATCAACGCATAATAATGGACTGAAAGCCAAATATTCAAGCATGTACACACACCTGCTTATCTAGAGCATAAAAATTTGCATCATGTTCACCGTATATCATGTGAGCCTGAAATAAATCATTAGTTAGTTCCATAACCTTTTGTCAAATGGACAATAGTACTTTATTATTTTAAAAACACCAGTGGATCAAGAAAAAGCCCATCAAATTTTTTAAAATTGATGTTATATAAAATATAGCATTTTGTTATTTTAGTCTCTCAAAGAAAATTGATTTATGTCACTCATTTTTTCAAAAAAAGCGCATAAATTACTTCTGCCACATAGACGAAAAGGTAACTTCTAAATTTTTCAATGGTCATTTAAGCTCGTTTTAAAAAGAGGACTTAAAACCAAACAAAATTTTGTCTAGGGGCCAAAACAAAAAAGTGGTATATTTTAGGGGACAACAAACATATTTATGCCCGTTATATAAACATGTGATACTTGTCATATTATAGCTTACAAGTTCATGCAGTAGTGTTTTCTTGATACTTTCATATTTCCTGAAACCTTTGAGGTCATCAGTTCGGAGACGCAATGATATCTCCTCTCCCTGATTCTGTAAACAAGAATGAAAAGAACAAGAGAAATCAACAATAGGATGATACCAGGTGTTTAAAATGCCATGCTCCGTCATCATGAAGAACCCATTACCTTGTTAAAACCAAGAAGGCATTCTGGGTGATGCCAACATAGCCAATGGGAGCCATCTCAGTCATAATTCCTACACGCCAATCAATGCTACAGGACAAAAGTTTACATTGTAAGAACATGCACCATATTGTCATTATGACACAATCATAAAATGAAAATTCCATTTGAATATACCTTGTTCATGACAGCAACAATTCCAGGATCTGCAGCAAGCAAGTGCATTCTTTTCAATGCCTCAGAAGCAGGAGGCTTCAGCTGAAGATAAGGGAGAAAAAGTCATCCATGATCAGTTAACAACCAGCTATTATGGATTTTGCATCATGATATGGATGGCAAAGAATGTAATGGAAAATTATTCACTATTAACACAATAAGTAAACTTGGCAAAAAGTCATATGCATAGCCTACACTCTTTCAATCCAAAAGCAAGAGAATAACAAAGTAAATGAAGGAGCAAAATGGAACTATAAGGTAGTGTTTTCGGTAACTAAAATTGAGAATTGATTTGAATAGAATTGAATTGACTTGATATATAATTTAAATTCTATGGTTGTAATAATTATATAAAACAAGATTTGAGTTAATTTAGAAATCAATTCTTATACTTGGAATACATTAAATAGTGTTTGGAATGATTTAAAATAGGAATTGATTTGCTTTGATTTGATTTGATCAGTGTTTAAATAATAAAATCAAATCAATTCTCATGGTCTTGTGTCAAATTTGATAGGATTTTTTTGAAAAAAAAAAAGGCAACTCAATCCATGAGAATTGGCAAATGAAATCATTTCACATTTTAAAAACATCCAAATACAATTTAATTTACAAATCAAATCATTTCTTATTTTTTTTCCATTTCAACACTACCTACAGAATAAATTTCAGAGATGCATGACTGTTCCCTCGAACACAAACATTAATGATCATATGATAACAAAATAATACCTCTACTCCCAGAATTTCAAGTGTGCGAAATTCACAGAAAGTATAAGGACCCTGGGAAGTTTCAGTGAGAAATGAGATCCATGTGAAATCCTCTGTTTCATTCTCTTTTCCTCGTCCTCAAATCCAGCTATTCTGAAATTTGACTTTGCATTTTGAAGAACTTCTTCAACTTCACTTGATGACACACCCATCATTTTAATTGTCTTGGCCTGCATAGGAAATACAGTAACTTAGGCGAACAATGAGGCATATAACTTGATCAACACATCCACCATTTTCATTGGTACTATATTGATAGACCCAACCATGAACTAAATGAACACGAAGGACTTGTATTTCATCAAAAACAAATTTATAATATTTATGCAGAATGAATTGGGTTTTTATCAAAAAAAGGGATAATTATAAAAGCATCACAGCCATTCACTCTAAAATAACTCTGTATTCCTTATAGCAAGGCTAATAAAAAAAGAGTGCAAAACACTGACCATTAATTCAAATAACCTATAATGATATAACAAGGCATTGTTTTTCCTTGCCATACAGAAAATGGAATCCCACTGCAAAATATGAATTTTTTTGTGGAACACAAAGACAGAAGGAATAAACACAATATAGCTGGTAGAATAGCGTATAAAAAGAACCAAGGCCACCCAAGTCTGCTCAGAATGTGAGACCAACAACAAACTACATCTCATGGGTATTCAGAAATTTATTAGGTTAGACCAGCCAACATATAGCAAAACTTTAGAGAATAATAAAAATGAAAATACGTGTATGACACTAAGAACCATATTTTTCATGCTGTAAAACCCTAATGCACATGATTCAGTAAAGTAAGAGACAGTACCTCAGTAAGGGAAGTTTCCTGCAAACTTAGTTGTGCATGCTCCATAGAAAAGGGTGCCAGAAGCTTTGAGGTTTTGCCAGAAATCTTTGGAACAATTAGCCGCATGGTATCTTCTTGGATATTTGTTAAGTTTTGCAATTTCTGCCCTAGGTCCTTCACAGTAGCATCTGAATTCACCTCCACAACAAACTTCTTTCCCTCCACATAACAGAGATTTTCGGCAGGCTTGGTGGAGTTTCCATGTTTGATCTACAAGAATCAAACATGTCTAGTCATTTTCCACTAATTGTACAGCTGTTACAAATTGTGCCCCAAAATGATTATACTAGCCATTATTTTTATGAGGGACTTGTAGCCTTGTATCCCTAGTGACTAGTGGCTGGTACTTTGCTATGTATCCCAGTGAGTAAAACAATAACTATTATATATCTGCTTTATTTCAACCAAGTCGAATACATGGATAAATATCAGCTATTAACTGTGACAAGTGCCAGTATCCTCACCAAAAATAAGGGTTCGGAAGAATTCTCCAATACTACCAAAAAATCTACTACAGTACGAAGTTCATTCATGAAAATCTTAACCTCGTTGTAATCCCCAACCAAACATACCCAAGTGAACTTTACATGTTAAAAATTAGTTTCTTCACCATTCGCCCTCCCCATTTCTACAATCTAATTCACACCTTCTCGCCTAAACGTATCCAAACCCAGCACCATTTCCTCCTTTTATAATTTCTGCCAAGGCTTGAGTTTCTTGAATAAAATTCAATAAAAATAGAAAAAACCCTTTTACACAATGCCCAAAATTTTATTTCAATCCAGCCAGGGATCCCAATTCCAGACACAAGGAAATTTTCACAAATTCGAGCATAAGCCATAATCCATAATCAAGTAAAGTTATTAAGCTAACTAAACCACTTCACATATACACGTAAACAACCATATTTCACATCATTTAACCATACAACAAGTTTTCAATGAAATTCTCAACTTGCACAACCCAATTCTGGAAATTTAAGGAAACCCAAAAGAGAAATTATAATTCAAACCAGCCTAAACCACAAACGAATAAAATGAACCAAAAAAAGGAATACAACTTTGAAACAAAATCAGCAATAAGTAATAAGAAAAATACCAAGGCCGACAGACAATTTCGTTTTGAATATCACAATTGAAATGGGCAGCACCGAACAATCAGGAAGAGGATCGCGTTACCTGAAGCTAAGAAGCAGAAGAACAGACTATAATCAAGATGAAGATAAGTTTGGTTGAGAATTGATACTTGAAACAAATTAAGGGACGAGATAAGGAAAGGTCAATGAAGAAATGGGAATTCTTATGAAAAGGGGACGGTGGGAGATGGACGTATGCGCTGACGCAGAAGCAGACTCCCGTCGAAGAATCCAGATAATTATTTCCATTTTCTTAACAGAGATTAAAAAAAATCATAATCTAAGGGTGTCTAGTAAGATATCATAAGTATGATAGTAGAAATCAATATTATACATTATACATTTATCTATTATCTGATATAGAAGAACATATTGTATGACCTTATACATCTTATCACTTCTATATAAAATATTGTATAACATAATACAATATAAAAGTTTAATTAGACCTAATTAATTTTTAACGTATAAATTTTTTAAAAAATATTTTATTAAAATAAAATAATTCTTAAATAAGTAATAATAAAATAAAACTATAAAAATAAAAATTATTTTAATAAAATTATTTTACAATAAAATAAATACAATTGATAAACAATAGAATAAATATCCAAATTGATCCATTACAATTTCTTTGATATAAATTAATCACTAATAATTATAAACACCAAATTGGCTTTATATTTGTAAAAATAACACTATACTAGCCTTTAGGCTTGTCCTGAGGTAGAGATGAAAGCTCTGCGAGAAATTGAACTCATATTAGAAAATAGAGCTTAGAAGACGAGGAAGCTTGCTGTGAATGACCAGTTACGATGACAGTGGCGAACTCGTCATACGCCTTTCCCCACTTGTCAGTGAAGTTTCGTCTCTAGTTTAGTCGAGCTACGCAGTCCTGCCCAGCTTATTTCCTCTAACGAGCTCCAACTTCTTTCTTTAGCTTTTTCATTCTACATCCTTGAGCAGGACATGCCAAAGACCTATAACGTTCTATTTCAATAATGATGATGACCAATTGGGTGTTACAATTGTTATCTACGAATTTGTCCATCAAAGAATTTAGTAGAATTTAGGTATTTACTCTAAATAATAAATAAAATAAAAAATAAATAAATATTTTAAATAAATATATTGTAATATATAGAAGAAAGGATCAATAACTTAAATTTAAATAATTATGATTAAAAATATAAAATATTAAATATATAAAATAATATTTTTATTTATATATATTATTGAAATAATAAATAATTATAAAATATTGAAATAAATAATAACATTTAATATAAATTAAATTTTAATTAGTAAATATTTACATAAATATAATATTTGAAAATTATTATAATAAAAATTTCTATTTTACTATTATTTGATTTTATTTAATATTTAATTAAGATGTTAGAATTATTTTAAATAAATAGTATGATATTATTAAACATAAAATTGAATATTCATGCTGTTACACTAAACATTATATAGTATTAAAAATTTATCAAAACTTATATTATCATGTCTTATCCTATTACCTTATACTATCACCTTTATCAAATTAAATGCAAATATGCCTTAATTATATATTATCACCTAAATATAGAGAGCTAACTTTACACCCTTGACCTCAAAGGTCATTTGAATGAAATTTTTTTTTTATTGAATAACACTATCAATTCATTGTATGAAAATTATATTTGGATTTAATTTGTATATACTAGCAGGATAAATTATTTTTACATTATCATTCAATCAAATCATTTCATTTCCTTGACTTTTAAGTACTAAAGAGAGTTAACTATTACTTATGTGACAAAATAAGATTGGATAATAATATAAAAAAATTTAAACTAACAATGCATCAAAATTAAACTCATTAAATATATATTTGAATATTTATATTTAACAAGTTTAATTAAATATATTTGAATATTTAATGAGTTTAATTTGTATGTATAAAGTGTAAAAATTTGTTACTCGTTAAATATTCAAATATATATTAAACTCATTAAATATATATTTGAATATTTAACAAGTTTAATTATATATATTTGAATATTTAATGAGTTTAATTTGTATGCACTAAAAGTGTAAAATTTTGTTACACTATTATTTAATTATGTGTTGTCATATCAGGAAAGGTAGTTAAGTCTCATATCCAATACTTGAAAAGTTATATAAATAAGTTAATTTGATTGGATTATAGTCTAAAAAACTTCTATATTGTTGATCCATAGAAATTGGAAATTACAATATTGTACTCAATACCTCAAAGATGACAAGTGTCCATAATGCCATGGGAAGACTACTATTTACCAATAAGAAAAAGGTTTTGCGACATACTTATTCTTACAAATTTTTGCTTAATAATTTGTATTTAACTTGTAGCTACCAGGACTTGCAATACTCATGCGATGAAAATTAGTCTATTTGATATATTATTATATTATATACCAATACATATTTGAAATCATAGAAACTATGAATTCAATATGTATGATATGCATTTTGAGCAAATATCGTTATCAAACAATGAAATGAAACTAAAATGAAATACTAAAGGAGTATTTGGTTGGAAAAATTGGCTCAAGTTTATATATTAATGGATAATGTTTGATTTTATCTATACTATTAATAAAGGGGATTGAGGTGAATAATCACCTTTTGGTGTCTCCTTACTCTATTAAATTTTATTTTTAAGTCCACCAACCACTATCTCATTTAACCCCACTTCTCCATATTTTCTTCTTTTTTTTCATGTAACCAGCCTTTTTTAGTATAATAAAAAGAATATAAAAAATTACAAAAATATTTAATTTTTGGTGAATATAATATCAAATAATTTCATATAAAATCATATATTTTACAGGAATTAATCAGGGCAAGCTAAAATATATGATTTTATATGTCTAGTTAAGTGTTTAGTACTATTAAGAGTTTATTATCCCTATATTTCTCTTTTCATTTTTATGAACTAACCACCAATAAAAAGGGTGACTTTACAAGGCGACAGGATTTGTCGAGTCACTAGTTTATGTACATCCTTTATATGTATAATCTAAGATGTATATCCTAAAATGTATATTTTGAGATGTATATCCTTATATTTATGAATATTTAAAGTAAGGATACATGAATCTGTAAGATATTTTGTGAATTTGGTATGATATGTGAAATCTAGTAGAATATAATTAAGAAACCTTTTAGGATATGAAAAATCTTTCTATATTTGAAAAATTGGTTAAAATTCTTTAAAATCTTTTAGGATTTGGAGATAAGGAGTGTTGGAGATAAGATCTTGGTTATAAATAAGAATAATGGCCAAATTGTGTAGTAGTGTGAGAGAACAAGTGAGAGTAGTAAATTCTATTATGAGAGCGAGTACAAAGGGCTTTGAAAGTGGGAACAAAGTGATATTCTTGTACTATTTTTCTTCTCATAGTGAAAATATTTATCCTCTAGGATGGATGTAGGCATGTAATTTATCAAACCATGTTAAATTCTTGTGTCTTACATTTGTTGTCAAAGGCAATCCTCCCTTATTCTAGGGTGGTCATGCCCCCTAGAATTTTCAATTTTATGTGTATATATATGTGTTTATATTTACTTGGCCACCCTTAAAACTTGTATGGGCTATAAGGATTTATAGGATGATATATGATTATTTTTAGGAGATATTAGATAAGTTTAATATCTCAATATATAGTCCAATTTTATCATCCACTTTTCTTTTATTTTTTATTCTTTATTTCTATATAAATTAGAAAATGCAATTCAAATATTTGAAATCATTTGTCGTAACCTTTTACTTACTTCGATATTTAAATATTGTAATAAACAATATGTTGTGCATATACATATTTCTTGAGTTTAATTAGAATGTGCATTTTCTTTTAGTATAATAGCTAGCGTTGAACAAATTGATTCTTAAAGGAAAAAAAATCATATTTCATGATCCAATAAAAGTCATAGGACAAATTAGTCTTTCCTTAGTATTTTTTAATAATTTATAGGACAAATTTATCTTTAATAATTTATAAAAAGTTCAAATTAATCGTTAATAATGTAACATCTTAATAATTATTCTCATATGTTTAAGTCATACGAAATTTGTTATTAAGTTGTTATGCTTTGACGTCATGATTTTTCAATTCCGAAATATAACATAGGTAGAAAAATAATGATAATAATTTTTTTCTTTATTAAAAAATCAAACTAGAAGCCTTACACATACATAATTATATGTAATACTAATTTATAGAAGAACTAGCCAAGTAATAACAAATATATTCATCCAATCACAAGTCTAAAATAGTACATTATAATAACAAGTAAACAATTCCACAATTACATAGTACCTACTAAGCAAATATCATAAACAATAATTTATCTATAGCTACCAATAGTCCAATCATTAATAAACTAAACCATTGAAAAATTAAACAAGTCTATTCAACTGAAGTATCATAAATGAAATTAAATCTTATCTACTCTTCAGGTACATGCTTCCCCTCGAGGGCCTAGCTAGCTTGCTCCACATCTAGAGATGATATGGAAAAAGGAAAGGGGTAAAACTCAAAAGTTCTCAGGAGGATAAATGCACACATTAATTTTTGAACAACATGAACATACGTTAAAATCTAATTAATAAGTTCCAAAGATTTTTACCCAGATAGACATGTCTTTTAATATGATCTTTCTCATCATGAATGCACTCCTAAATTTACATGCATGCATGACCATCTGGTTAATATCTACATAAATGAAATTTACATACAATCACATGAAATAATAATTAGTTCAATCTTTTTCAATATCTTTCTTTATACACCCAATTTAGCCTAACAGGAAGATAATGAGCTTATATCAAAAGCTAGTCATCACCACAAACATCAATGGAGATAAATGGGTGATCAGTGGAT
This sequence comes from Dalbergia oliveri, assembly GCA_030441495.1. Classification (NCBI taxonomy): domain Eukaryota; kingdom Viridiplantae; phylum Streptophyta; class Magnoliopsida; order Fabales; family Fabaceae; genus Dalbergia; species Dalbergia oliveri. The sequence goes on along the minus strand of JAMLFY010000002.1, from coordinate 17,090,824 downwards.
TACCTCTACTCAATAGAGGATCTAAATTACTTATATAACTCATTCACAACATAATAACAAGCAGCTTAAGTTCCATCAAAGTATAATAAAGTAAAATGCTATTAGAGCATACCAACATAACTCAATGGCAGACATATCAACATAAAATTAAAAGAACTAACAACGAACAAGAAAAAAGTTAATATATAGCTATTACAACGTACAAGAATGAGTTAACAACAACAACAACAATAATTGAAACGAAAAGTGAAAAAAAAAACTAACATGAAATGTCCCTTTTTTTTTTCTTTTCAATGTACCTAGCATAAACAGTCACATAAGAAAATTAACTTAATAAAAGAGAGATTTTGAATAATTAGATTATTAGAAAAGAAGAATTTTCCTTATAGAAATTATTCAAGATTTCAAGACCAAATGATAAGTACGTGGGCTGCCATTTGGTAAATTTAATAGCAATAAAAACCAAAACATCTTGATCTATGAAACAATTCTAGAACAAGCTTCAAGAGCATTTCTAAATGTAAGTAATACAAGAACCACAAAGGCATAGTATAGATATTTTATATCTTGAAGATAAGATAATTGGGCATTGGACAAAGGACAAGAGAGATCATATGAATTTGGTTACAGTACTTAGATCATAACTAAAATAGTAGTAAAAATAAGGGTTAAATACATTTTACCCCTTGAACCTTTAGGTCATGTGCAATTTACATCTGATTTTTAAAATGTGCATTGCAACACCTTGAATATTTCAAATTGTGCAAAACACCTCTCAGGATAATTTTGACAACTAATGAATGTAAGATTTATGTTTATTTAACTCTTCTGATGTTTCTAATTTGTACAACCCGACACCTTGTCTATGAATTTTATGTGCAATTAACCCTCCTTAATTTTTTATTGTGTGCAATCTGACACTTATTATGACTTAATGTTTTACAATGTTTGAAAAGTTAGAGGTGTTTTGCACGTTGAAAAGTTCAGTGTGCTGATGCACATTTTGAAAAGTCAGGGTGTAAATTACACATGACCTAAAGTTCAGAGGGTAAAATGCATTTAATCCTAAAATAATAACCTTTTATGGACAATTTGAAAAGGAACTCGTATAAAAGGTGGGGAATTTGTGTTTTTAACACATCGATAAATAATTTGGGAACTGTTGATTAACTAAAAAATCTAAAGTTGCATAGAACCCCTTATTTGGTTTGAAGATTAACAGGAATTAGAGACTCCTAGAATTTGTTGAAGCAAAAAGGGTAAAATCCTCCTTGTCTATGCTTGTGTGTGCCATAGTTTTAAGAGGGAGAATTGTGATGAATTTTGTTCCTTCAAAAGTGAAGAGGTCTTGTGTTTAGAGAGGATAGAGATCAAACATCACTCTAACCATAAAGTTTTGGGATGAGGATTAAAGAGATGAAGTGAAGAAAATTTTTATAAAGGTGAAAGGTGTATAACCATATGCTCTGCTGGGCTTATAGTGGTAGGAGTTAAAAATAAAAATAAGAGAAAGTGGTAGTAAGACATACTTTTATTTTTAGGGATAGAGATAGTGGAGTCCCTCCTTCCTTATTAATTGCAAATAGATGTCTTTTAAATTTAAAATAAAGAAATCCAATTATATGTTATCTAGAAAAAATAATATTTTCTTAATATATGTTATATGTTTTATACTTGGCTAAATTTCATTACTCTTATACTATGGAAACTTGACCAAATATTTTTCTAACATATCAATTAATTTCACATAAACAAATTAAAGAACTAAGAATAAAATAAACTGGGTTTTCCTAACACCCAAAGTTATTTAAAAAATTTTATTTAGACTTTATTAATTAAATTTCATGATTCTGATAGGATTAGTCGTAATAAGAACAACTTGATGAAAAAATGTGAATAGTAACTTTACGGGTTTAGGCCGCCGAGACCTTTGAAACCCAAGATTGGGGCCAAGAGATGCCCGAGACTGAGAAAATATAGGATTAAGATTAGGAAGGGTTGGAAATGAAAATTTTAGACTTAGAATTAAATTTCAGGTAATATCCATTTTACCAGGATATTATTTTACCCGTTTGGTAAAATTATGATGCGTAGTTTCTTGCACCATATGAAACTTGCAGTGCAAGTTGCCACCTAATGTGACAAGTGTGTGGCTTAGGAAAGGCCACACTATTGCCTTTTACCAAAAGCCAATAAGAGTCATACAAAAAATTACAATTTTTACTTGAAGAAAATAATTTTTGTGGTGGAAAATTTGTAAGATGTCTAAATAACAAAATGAAAATGCAAATCCTTATTTTGTTTTCTTCAAGTTTGGCTAAGCTCCCTTCTTTTCAAGCATCTTCATCTTCTTCTTACTCAAACTCCAAACCTTAGCATGAAAAACTCTAAGCTACACCCCAAAACTCCATAATCAAGAGCACAACTTGCATACTATCCCTTATAATTCCCAAATCAACTCTTTATAAATCCTCACCTCATCATATTAACAATTTTACCTGTTATTCTTGTTGTGTTAAAAGAGGATTTGAGAGGGTTAGATAAAAAATTGGGTGTAGAGCTTTTGAAGGAAGCCAAGAATTGCTCTAAATTTTTTTTAATGGTTTAGCTTGAAATTTTTTAGTTGTATTGATTGATAATATGTAGATATTAATGTGTCTAATTGGGTGGAATGATTGGATAATTTTATAGAATCCTTTTTGTCAAAATAAGTTTTGAACTATGTTACTGGAATTCTTAATTTAAGTAGACAACTCAATTTGTATGATTTTTTTTCACATAGTTAGAGACTTTATTTTGAGCTAAAATCTTTATATGATGAAGCTAAATATCAAGGTGTCTCCAATATTTTTCTATTTTAAAAGTTCAAGAACTTAGCTTGGTCAAGGTTTCTGCGAAAACCAATCCTTAAGCACTTATTTTTTCTAATTTTGTTATTATTTCAAATGATCGAATTTTGACATGAAATTTTTAAAGGGTGTTGAGGATATCTGGAAGTACAACCTAAATTTTTATAAAGTTTTATTTATTCATTTGATAGGGTAATAAAATTGGGATTTTAACTTTTGGCTTAAATAAGTAGTTTCTAACTTACAAATTTGTAGAATTTTGTTAATATAGCTAGAGACCATATTTTGCTTTGAAATTTTTACATGTTCATAGGCATTGTGAAATAACTCTGAAAATTTATTTTGCTTTGTTTTGACGAAGTTTAGTAACTGATCCATAATTTTCTTTAAGACTAAAAATCAGGACAACACACTAAATTAGCTTGAAAATATGATGGAATGACTATGATTTGATCTCATTATGCTATGTGAAATTATTGAAGATGTTAAGGACATACAAATATGAATACTTATGACAATTGCCTATATGTAAAGAAAGATTGAGATTATATTTTCTCTAGGAGAAAGTAAATCGGATGTTGGGGAAAAAATGACTACCTTAATTGAGTTAGGGAAAGTAAAACTTACCTGGAATAAACCTATGTGAAAATTGGAGAAAGTAAATTCAATGATCATGTATAGGAATGAGTTCAGCCTTAAAAGCTTATTATCTAAGAGTGGAATAAGCCATCATAGTCAAGAGGCAAGAGTTAAAGTAGCAATTGTTTTAAATTACTCTTTGTGCTATGTGCTATAAGAATGAGTTTTATTATTCAATTGAGATCAGATACTCATGGGCTAAGTTGACATTATCAATTCCTAGATGATGATTGGATAAAATGAACCTTCATGTAAAGATGTTACAAACTAAGATAACTGTTATTAGTTATTTTACTTGCATGCAATACTCTTATGAATAAACTAAACTAGCTAAGGTAGATAATGATGACAGTTGTATGTGTACGGGAGTACCCTATTGAGAATTTTAGAATTATCATCTCTATATGTGTTCCATGTCTACCTTAGTCGGAAAATGGTGTCAACGGTACTCTTCTTTGAGTCGCCACATTGGAGTGGACTACAACCCGTTTTGGACTTGTTCTTCGTATCGCACATGTCCAGTTACTTGTATATATTTTCTTTCACCATTCTTTTGCTGGTTAAATTCTTAGTTAGTTATTTGACCTTAACTTCCCTTTTGATGGAGTGCCTCTTCATATGGCATGCCTAGTGATCATACAACCACCATCTGCACCACCTGGACCAGATGTAGATATGGCTACTTATCCTCATGACCCTACCCTATGCTAGCACCATCATCCCCCTTTGATAATGGTCCAGCTACCCACCCTTACTCCCTCCTGGAGGTGATGCCATCACTCCAATGACAAATGGATTTCTCTAGAGAGTTACGTTGACTTCAGGAGGCTAATTGTTCATACTATGTTTTAGTAGCATCATAGATACCTGCGACTATTGGACTTGGCTTAGATAAAATCCCTTTTGTACATAGCCTTTTGATGGGTTTTACTTTAGAGCAAGATCATGTTTTTTGTATTTTGATATACTTTGGTGGTTCCTGCGTGGACTTTCTTGTTATTTACTTACTGGATCCTGGATAACTATATATTGTAGATGTGTACTGGAATGGCATATATGCCCACTTGTTTATAAATAAAGTACTGATGTTTTAGTATTTATAGAAAATCAAATGATATTTTATCATACATTATTTTCTCCTATCCAGAAGGAGATTTTAGCGATTGCCACCAAGCACTTTGTTATATACTACTTAAAAATAGATGAGTAGGATTTTACCTACATGAGAACTTAATAAATAAAATAAGTGAATTAATTACTATAACGTGTAGGAACGTGATACGGAGTACCACACTCTTAGTTATGGTGCCAAGCCCTAGGTAAGACACTGTGATTAAAAGGGTGTTACACTTACAAATAAAAACATAAATAGAACAAATAAATTCACCAAAATATTGAGAATCTAATTAATCCTATATTTTTAATTGTAAGGACCATAGTTTTTTGTTGTTGTTGTTAGAAACCAATTTGTTTAGCACCAATTTTTTAAAGGCTAACTTCAAATATATACACACACACATGCGCACACACACACACTAGACACTAGAGGTACTCACCTTTTTTATTTTTTGAGAAATTATTGTAATTAGTGCTAAATATTACATATGGCAACTTTACCTCAATAAAATAAATATTTAAATATAATATAACATGCCCAAATATTAAAAAAAAAGAGTAAAAGAAATGAGTATTAATTTCACACACACTCAAATAATGTATTTTCCAAAGTTATGTAACATTTTCTTCCACTGTCATTCCAATTGTACTTGGTGATACTCGAATTTGATTGGAAGACTAAAAAGTGATTGAATATCTGAAACATTCTTCATTTCACTATATTTTTTGCAAATAAAATATAGTTAGTATATTCTTGGCTTGCTAGGAAGTAGTAAAGTAATCATTATAGTATTAAAACCAAACTCCAACTTCTGTTCACCTAACACTTCTGTCCCAAAAGAGGAGGAAAAAAAATTAAGACTAAATACCTATTTTTTTCTTAGAAATATATCGGAAACAAATATTAGTCTTTTAGGAGTTGAAAGTCCTTTATTGGTCCCTCACAATTAAAAAAGAGGACAAATTAGTCCTTTTGTACATTATTTTTCTTAGTTTTATGGACATGTATGTAAAGATCAATTTGTGTCTTTTCATTGAATAGGAACTAATAGAGGACTTTCATATTCCAAGTGACTAATTTGGCACATGATATATTTATAAGGAATCAAACAACATATCACTATTTTCCATCCTCTCATACATTTCAATGGCTATTATCCACTCACAAATTTGGGCCCCAAGCAAGCAAGAACTAAACAATGGTTAAATTGTTATTATTATTTTGTCAACACTTAATCCAACTTGAGGCTTACTTGGGGAAATATGATATTGGGAGATGTAATTAAAAGAGAAAAAATCAATTTTGACTATAAGTCTTAAAAAAAAAACCTCAAAAGAAGCTAATCCAAACACATAATTATTGAAATGTGTAACTCTAACCCATCTATGATTTTGATTTCATTGTCACCATCAGCATTTGCTGCTAAAGCTAACATAGCAGGAACCCTTCTTTGTTGTCTCACTTGCTGACACCAACCAAACAACATGCTTGCCCCCAATGCCTTCTCCCTCCTTGCAAGGCACCACCACATGCTTCTTCTTCCCACCATCCACCAAAGAAGAAAACACCAAGCTTGATGTTCCTTTGGCCTTAAGTTGAATTGCCCGAGCCTTGAGAGCGCCATAATAATAACCTGTTGAGACCCTCCTATGATATAACAGAAAGTTGAAAAGGCTCTTGGTCTTTGAACTAATATGTGAACTGGGTTAGTAGTAACAGAAGCCATTTTTTTCCCTTTAAAAATCAAATATCCAATGAGAATACGAGTGGGTCAAATTCTTTTAACGTGTTGAAGAGAATTGCATAATCTCTTCAACATGTTGAAGAAACCTAATCTTACATTAAAAAATTCTTTGGTTTCCACTTTATGATACATCCAACACTTTATATAAGTACACAAACATGACATTAAGGGTATGCTCATAAGAGAGACCAAACTTTACAAATTTAGAAACAATTGAAAGGAGAATAAAGTATTTTACCTAATATAACACCAAATATGTAAACATTATTTCGTAATGTACTGTCATGGTGTTTAATAGTAGCAAATTATCTTAAACAAAGTTATTGCATTCAAGCAACAACTCTGACTTTGGTTGGAGAATTAGCATTGCTATGTGCCATAGGAGGGAGCAATGCTATGTGCTTTTCATAGTTACATTAATTTTAAAAAATAAAAATAAAAATGCGGGACAATGCTTGTTAAAGAAAAGAGGGAAATGCAAAAAAAATAACCTAATAATTTTTAAAATAATTGCCACATCATCGTCCTTAAATTTTTAAACCCAATTTTACATATGGATTACTCTCCAAACAATATTTACTATGTAGACTAAACCACAACCATATCTTGAACTTAGCCCTTTAGGATAGAACAACCATTTAGTCTTGCTCAAGAGAGAGAGTAGCATGATCAACACATCATTACCCAAATCAAAGCTATAATTTACATGGAATATCCCCTAGAAAGCCATTTTTTTCCACTTTAAATATGCATTAAAAAAAAAACACAACTTAAGTTTAATATCCTTGCTTTTCAAGGGATTATAATTGTAGGAATACTGACTTTATTTGGACTTCAAAATTTACTCACATACAAACTCTAAATCTTAAATTAAATTTTGTACATAGTACATCTTAGTTTTTGCTGAAATCTCATTACTAAGGCATTCAACTTTGGGAGTTATCCAATACTAATACTAATGGCAGCTAAAACCAATTTTTGAGTAGAACATTCACAGTTAAGCAATGAGTTTTGCAAAGATATACCCATGCAAGGAAATACATGACTCTAGCATCCAATCAAATAACTTAGTTGACTTTTCATGAAATAGCCTATCATTAGCGAAAAATATGACCTAACAGGATTAGAATTGCCTCTCCATGCATAAATAACACCATCCTGAATTTAAATAATAAGGAGATACATAAATCAATAGACCAAAGAACTAACTAAAAAATGCCAGTTTGATCAAATAACAAAACTAACAAATTGTTAACAACAGTAGAGGTTTGAATTAAATAACCTAACCATTAGCCACTGCATGGTAGTTACCTCTCTAGCAAGAAGGGTATCATTACCAACGAACATGGAAAGGACTTGCCCCTTAGGTCCATCAAGAGTAAATTCAAAATCAGTCTGACATTCCAAGCCTTCAAAACAACCAAGACCACATGATCAGGTCATAATCACAATGCTTCTATATATAGGGTATATGATTTTGATAATTACCAAGAAAGAGAACTATAGTAAAAGCCTACCTTAACAGCATTCTTCACCAGGAAAAACCTATGGCCCCTCACCGATCAAAGAGATAATTTTAACACCAAGATTTTTCAAATTAACACAGGCAACCAATGTGGCAGTCCATGTGCGTAGTGTCCATCAGGACTGCCATAATAGAGTTTGTCCAATCCAACTAGGAGTGCAATCCCAGTGATAACCCTTACCAAAATTTTCAACTTAATTGCTCTAGAAATATTAAAGTTAAAGGGATTTACACATTTATAGCACTTCATATGTAATTTAGATACAAAGTTACATTTGAAAATAATTTGCTTTACACTTGTTTCATTATGATGCTGGTATCAAATCAAATTTAATTACAATTAAAATATTCAGACCCAATCACCCAAGTGCCTTTTTGTGTTCATGAAGCATTGATAATGTTGAGACAACTTTTGTTATGAGCTATTGACTTCATTACAACCTCTCTTTTTGTGACTACTGCATGTGATACATTTAGAAAGTGTGAAATAACCATAAAGCTAACTGCCTAACACACATAGAAAAAAAAATATATTACACATCATGATTTATCCAATGAAGACACACAAACAAAACCAATTTAGACAAAAAAAATCCAAAGCATGCTTGCATCTAGCACTTGTTGATTTGAAGATTACAAAAGGGGAAATCAAATAATAGCAGAACATGTACAATTATCAGATTTCAAATCAATGGCTCTAAAGAGATCCATACCCATTAACAAATTTGGACATGGCACTGGCAAAATTAGACAAACTAGAAGCAATAGAAGCAAAGAAACGACCCCCATGCTTGAAGTAGGTGCTTGGGATCATAGCCATGGCAACAAAAATTCAACAAACTATGGAATTTCTTTTGTAGCAAACTCGATGTAATGGGGCAAAATGGTACCAAAATATGAGATTATTATCACATCATTATCATTATATATGTAGAAAAATAAATAATGTTCGAAAGTGATGCTAACATTTTAATATCTCCAACTCAATATAATGATGTAGATCGTAAATAATAGAATAACAAAACCTGGTTGTACCTAAAACCCAAATCTATGAAACATCATATTTGTCTTTCCTTTTTCTATTTTTTTCTTTTCACTGAAATTTCAAGGGGACAATAGTGAAAAGTTTTGAACTTGAACCTAAGAATTGATCCCACATTGCGACGGCATGGATGACGTTTTCTCGATCGTCTTCATCTTCCTCCTCCAGCAATGACAAAGGCGAGATTCTGCGCTAGAGGAGCGTGGCCCTAGGTCCTCCACGAAGTGGTGTACATAACGGAGGGTGTGGAGGACACTCTTCTTCATCTTCCTTATCTTCCTTTGCTCCACCATGCAGTGGTGTGCAACAGAGGTTGAGGCTACGCACTGCCAGAAGAGGTTTGGCCGTGAATCTAACTCTATTGGTCATCCATGGAGATGGCACTAGTTGAGTAGTGGATCTCTTCCTTGGTTGATGATCTAAGATATGTTTTGTATTAAAGAAAAATCAACAATATAGAAAAGAGAGATGGATAGGTTGTCATGAAGCAAAAGAAATAGAAGAGCGTAGGAGTGGTTATTACTGACGAAAAAGATTGGAAACAAATGCATAAACGTGGGATATAGAGAAGGGAGATGGAAATGATGATAGAGTGCGAGAATTTTGGCTTATCTATAATATTACGATGGAACTTGAAAAGAAATTTCATAAACACTATAAAGATGAAAAAAAAGTTCAATTCAGTTGGAGGGGCCAAAAAGCAGTTTTCAAACTCAATCCATTTTATTTAATGGTAGAGATATATTATTTTTTATATGTACATTTTTTTAGTGTTGGCCCCTTAAAAATTAGGTTTAGCTTTGCCCTCGCTTATTGTCATCTTGTTTATTTTTTCCCTTTGTATTGTTGTGCTTTATATTTGGTTTGTTGGATTCGTACGAGTGTGTTTGTGGACTCATTCACTGGCATCCTAACATATTTAACAATGTACTATATTTGTACTATATCCAACAAAAAATTCAATTGATAAATATTGACATGAATCTAAACATCTTGCTATATTTCCACTTCCTCGATTAGAAAACGAAGACTATTAAAATAAGTTGTTTGTAAAAAATGTTACACTTTTGGAGCCAAATGATATATATAATCAAAACATTCAATTTAAAGGTTTAGAAAAATAATACATATTTAATATACAAACTTGGTGACAAAAATTGTTCAAACACTACAAAAAGTAGTAGTAAAATTACAACAAAATTAAAAAAATCTAAAGAGAAAAACAAAAATAGTTCAAACATCAATAAGAGCAGTGTTGTCCTGGGTTGATAAGGTTGACAGCATTCCCAGAACCAAAGTAAGGAACCATAGAAATTGGGTCGATGACAATGTGCTTGGTAGTCCCCAAGCTTGGCCAAACTCCTTTACCTTCTTAACAATGTCTTGTCTGGTGAACATAGCACAAGCTGAATTTTCCAATCTTAGGCAAATAATTTTGACTTGCCTCAAAGCAGTGTCAAAACCATTAACATATTGGAAGGTTGCATCCTCCTTTAGGAAGGACTTCTCTTACTCTAGCTCGGAAGAGTTGAAGCTCGTTGGTTTGCCTTATCTTGAATGGCTCCATCCAAATTGACAACCTTAGCGTGACATCAACACCCAATTTTTCCTATTGTGTAAAATTACCAAAATGCCCTTAGGTAATTTTCGCACAGATTAAGGTCAAACAATCCTTAATTAGAAATTTTAAACATTAGGTTAACATTATATGAGGCTTGGATAACAATTTGTTTGAAAATCGCAAATCTCGATTTTCTATGTGCAAAATGACTAAAATGCCCATGAGGTCATTTTTGCCTGAAATTGAAGATAGCCAATCTTGACCATCCCAAGGGGTTAGTTTTATGTTTGAAAGGAATTATTTGTAATATGTTGATGTTGAGGTAAAAATCTCAACTCTCGTTTTTACGTACGTAAAATTACCAAATTACTCCTATGGTAATTTAACATGAGATTGAGTAATGTTTGAATTCGTTATCACCCAAGAAGCCTAAAATGTTTGTACTATGTAATATCTGAAAGTTCAGGTAATTCAGAGAGTTTTATGTGAAATTACCTTTTTACCCCTAATTAATGCTTAATGAGTTCACTTAAGTAATTAAGGCAATGTTAGACTCTAATTCTTTTCAAATTGATTTCATTCATTAATCTTGGGTTAAAAATAATTACTTGAGGTAATTAGAGCCTAAGAATTGTTTAGGGAAATTTAATTTCTTTCCTTAATTACAAGGACTCATAAAATCAATAATGTTAAAATTAAGGTAAATTTAGTGCATTTTCTTTCTTTGTCTTAAGATTAGGACTTATGTTACTAATTGTTTTTCAACTCAATTGAGATTAATTCCATTACTAGTATAAGATTACTCTGTTACTTTGTCTTGGTAAATTCTAAACACTTGATTTTTACCATTTGCACTAAGTTACCAATTCATGATTTACTATCTAATTAAATACCTTATAATATCCTATCACTTATCAAGAATCCAAATTGTCTCCCACTTTGCCTAAGCTGGCTTGGCCTCCATGCCCATAATCAGCCTCATGATTCATCTTTTTCTATAAATAATACACTTACAAGCATCATTGCATTACCATTTGATTTCTTGAAGTTGTCTTGCTCAAAGAATCATAAAAAAATTCTGCATTCTCTCAAAACTTCGCTTTCTTGTTCTTCCTCCTCCATAACCAAGAAGCTCTATTCTTGACATCATCTAAGTTCTCAACCTCAAACTAACTCCTAAACACCTAAGCTTTCCATTTCCAAACACAAAATTACAAGAAAAATCCTCCTTCTATATTAACTCCACTTGGCCGAATTCATCCTCACCATTAGGAGCAGATTTTTCTTCTTGTTACTTCATAAAAGCTCACGCTTTATCTTTTATAAACAATAAACAACTTGGTAGGGATTTTATTTCATGTTCTTTCTTTTGTTCTTTCCTCAAACTTTCGGTTTCTATGGCTTGATGATGAGGAATTATGGTGGTGGTTGTGAATCCATCATATAATAGACCTCTAAAGCTCAAAGTTTAGTTTTTGTTATCAAAAGATTAATGGTATAATTGTTAGTTTCCTTTAAGTTGATCCTTTTTGACGTTGATGATGAGTTCAAGAAATAAGGTTATTGGAACCATGGTAATAAGAAATCTAAAGCTCACTTCCTCTTTGTTAAGATTAATTGGAGCCAAAGAGTTCTTTCTTTAAAAAGTATTGAGTTTTGAGCTTAACAAGATATAAAAAAGGAACTTGCACCCATGTTTATGTTTTAAGCTCTTGCATATCATGTTTAAATTTCAAGCTTTGCATAATCATGTTTATATTTCAAGCAATCACCTTAATTCTTGAAGATAATAATATGGACTTGCATATCATGTTTAAATTTTCAAGTCTTGCATATCATATTTAAATTTCAAGTTATCACTTTAAATCTTAAAGATAAGAAAATAGACTTGCACATCATGTTTATATTTCAAGCCTTTTGCATATCATATTTATATTCCCAAGTTATCACCTTATAACAACCAAGATTAAAAATGAGATTTGCATGACATGTTTATGATTCTAGTTATCACCTAAATCTCTAAAGCTCAAGACTTGCTTCTCTTATCTTAAATGAAAATTTTAACCATGGACATATTTTTAACATAGGATTTCGGCCTCATGATGATGATGGGCCTAGAGTGAGTTTTATTTTATGTTAAGGCTTCATGTGTTTTCAATGTCTTGAAATAATTTTAAGACAAACTAGTAACTAGAAATAATTTATGATGCGATTTTCCAAGCTTTTAGAAACTAAAATAAAGGTTTCTGATTTGCTTTTATAAATTATGTAACATGCTGAGTGGTATGGCTTAGAGTGGTGAAAATTAATATTAGTTGTTGTAAAAAAATCATTCTTGACACATTAGGCAAAACTAATAACTAGAAAGGTGCAAAAGTGCAATTTTTGAAAACTTCTAGAGATATAAATTTTGGCTACTGATTGGAATTATTTGATTATGTATGATGCTGTTGGGATTGTCTAATTGTGTAAAAATTGCTAATAATTAGTGTAATAATCATTTCTAGCATCTTAAGAAAAGCTGGTAATTAGAAAAGGTCCAAAACGCAATTTCTAGAATGTTCAAGATTTAATTTTCTAATATTGGTCAATGCTGTTTGATACTATTCATGAGGTTAAAAGTTAGTGAAAATTATTGTAATAGCCATTATTGATCTCTTTGATGCATAAAAGAATAATTACAAGTGTTAGATTAAACCGATTTGTAATTTTGACCCGTTTAAGGGCTAATGAGTAATTGCCGAAAACTTGAGGTTGAAAATGAAAATTTTATATGTGATGACCCTTAGTGCATTATGTATATCTTGTTGAAGCATAGCATGTGCATTAGCTTAGTCTAATCCTTATTCGGCATACTAGGTAGGAGCATGTTTACCTTTCAATAAGATGTTGATAATAGCATGCCTATGCGAATTATGTTATGATGAGTTGCAATTATGATTAAGACCTTTGAGATGCATAGCTGATGTGTTCTATGAGTATGAAATGTGAATTCATAAGTTATAATGATATAATGCTCATGTTTGCACTCTAAGGAACACGCTAAAATTAAGGTGACATAAGACACATGGAAATGATTCTCTAGACTCCCCGAATTAAAGGTTATAAAAGGTAATCCAAAAAGGACCCTTTAGACTCCAGGAATTAATGGTTATGAAAGGTGTTCCTATACCCCTAACCCGCACTCTAGGAGTCAGGAATTTAGATTATCCCTGGATAAGTATAAACTAGTGAAGACTAGTTAGGTATGAGCTCATAACCTAGAACTCTTAAGAGGAGAAAGATATAGGGAGGCCCTCAAGAAAAAGAGAATAAGAAATTTAAGTCACCTAAAATACATAATGATGAGAAATCATGTAAGAAGGATTCATGTTCTTTATGCCATGTACATTGATTGTGATTTTTATGATAATTTGGATATGGCATTGACATGCATTCATGATATAGAATGATGCATCCATGACATTAAGATTCATACTAAAAGATACGGTCCTTGGCTAAAGGAATTTGGAAATTAATAAAAGAACCTTATATATGCTCACATTTTCATAATAAAACCTGAGGTTCTTGAGGATGATGATGATGACACACGCATTAGGAGGCGAAAGCCTCCTGAGATTCTTTTATAAGTTTCTCATTCATTCTTCTTTTCTTCCATCTCGTCTTCAAAGGTAGATGGCGATGTTCGTGATCTATGTTGACGCTCCCACATAGGATATGCACTATGACCCGGTTAACCAGTCCTATCATTTTGTGGGTCATTGTAGAGTTCGTTGCATGTATTTATGGATCGTCCTTTCGACACCCCGTTTCTAGTGATCTGGTTCTCCCTCACTACCCCTTTTTGAATGATCTTGCCTTTGAGCATTCACGTCCGCATACTCTATAGTTTCCACATACTCATTCTGCTCATCATCTCGAGACTTCCCTACTACATACCCCGTTACCATCCCGTTCTACTAGGTCACCTCAGACCATCAGAGGATCTACCCTCCTGTCACCCTTTAGGTAGGTCTGCCCCTATTGTCCCTATGGAGGTGGGAGGTGACAGTGATAAAGAGACTACGGTCATGCAACCGATGAGAGGAGCTGAGCCTTCGAGGCGCTACCCGTCCTTCGCTGAGGTGCCCATGTTTGACCTACAAGACTTTATGCCACATGAGACGAGTTGATTCGTGGATCTTACTCTAGGTGCTTTGAGCAGGAGTAGTAAGAAGGGAATCTTATGCTAGTTTATTTTTGTATTCATTTGTCTATTGTTCATCTTGGATTACTGTACTTAACTTAACCTCTGTTGGGGCATGATGTCCTTTTAGTAGTGTATGTTAGTGCGTGATGTGAAATGGTTAATACTTATGCTATATGTAACACCCTAATATTTAACCCAATATGCCTAGGACGTATTAAGATTAATTATTAGTTATTACTTCCCTTTAAAACCGTTTGCAAAATTACTTAGCGAAAAATATGGGTAAAATTTTTTTTTGAAATATGTGAAACAAAATGCAAGCCATTGCGTACAACATAAGCGAAACGTAAAGCAAAAGGGAAAGTAAATCATGCAATACAAAAGCAATTAAGAACACCTCAATCATAGAAACAACCATCATAATATTAAATATCATAGTTTAGGTACATCAACTGAAATATAAAAGGCATAAAGTCATACCCATATAGTGGGAGATCTTGAAGTACAAGAATAGAAAATACAAGAAAAGAAACAGGAAACATAAACAGCTAATACATGGAAAGCCCCAAAAGACACAACCAGATAAAAGCAAACCCCCAAGGCCCATGGATGACGCTACTCCTCGATGGGGAGATGTAGCCCGCAGCCGCCGAAGCTCCTCCATGTGGCCCAACGAGCGGGCGTGAGCATGCGGATTGGCGAAGCGATGTGGCCTCCTCGGCGAGGGCGCCTCTCAGGTTGACGTACATGTCTCACAAGCCTCGGAGACCGTGTCCTCACTTCCCCTACCAATGACCAAAGGCACCGAAGGGGTGAATCCTCTGATAGGGTCGGTCGAAGAATCCAGAGATGTCCCTCCCTGGTATGAAGGGCACGTATTCGGATAATCACGCATTGAAGACAAAGGTCGATCACGGTTCTCCCGTCACCTGGCCGTCCTCTCAAAGATCAAATCATCGCCATAGGAGAGGTTGGGTGAAATGAAGCTTGGAGACCAGGAATGCAACGGGCGTCCATGTATGCAAAAATGTGCACGGCACAACGACCCTCAAATGGTAGGACTGATGATCTGGATTGTAGTGCACCTCCCACATAGGCATATCAATGAAGATCACGAACGATGCCATCAGAATTTGAAGACGTAATGGGAAAAGAAGAAAGATGAGAATCTTGCTAAAGAATCTCAGGAGGGATCCTCTATCCTAGTGTCATCGTTTACGTCCCAGGAACCTTGGGTTTATTATAAAAAGGTTATATATGCAAAGGTTCATTATGAGGTTTTCATAAAAGCAACTATCCAAGGTCCGTGTCTTTTATGATGAATCTTAATGCATGTATGCAACATAGCAGAAGATGAATGCATGATAATACTTTATGCAGGAAATGATAAAACATCTCATCAAGAACTAATTCTCATATAAGTGGCATGTACTTTCTCATAATCAACTTCTCTTTTTCATAAGCAAAATGCTTCACATCTTTTCTCGTTTCTCAAGCTTGTGACATCATGGTATGTAAAAATAGTAACCGACCCTGATACTAGGCTATGAGCTCATACCTTAACTAGTTGTCACTAGTTCTTACTTGTAACACCCTAATATTTAACCCAACACGCCTAGGACGTATTAAGATTAATTATTAGTCATTACTTCCTTTAAAAAAACCTCTTTTAGAAATAACTTAGCGGAAAATACAGGTAAATTTTTTTTTTTTAAATGAGGTGTGTAAAACAAAGTGCGAGCCATCGCGTACAACATAAACGAAGCGTAAAGTGGAAGAATAAATAAATCACATCAAAACAAAAGCATTAAAGGACACCTCAATCATGGAGACAAACATCATAATATTAAACCTTATAGTTTAGTACAACAACGAAATATAATATAAAGTCTTACCTATACGAGTGGGCAGAGCTTAGGTAGGAAATATAAAATATAGGAAAGCATAAAAGGCTAATACATGGACCCAAACCCCAAAAGATACTACTAGCTATAAACAATCCTTCCCTCTATAAGCCTATAGATGACGCTACTCCTCGAAGGGGAAATGTAGCCCTCGAAACTGCGAGCTCTCGATATGGCCCAACAAAAGGGGGCGTGGGCATGCGCTCGCGAGCGACGTGGCCACCTCGACGAGGGCCTCTTCGCTGACGTACACGCCTCATAGGCCTCGGCTGAGAGACCGTGTCCTCGCTAGCCCTATCAGCGGCCAAAGGCACCGAAGGGGCGGAATCCTCTGAAGGGATCGCCGGAGTCCTCAGACAGGTCCCCCGCAATGACGTATGAGGGGCATGTACTCGGTAGTCATGCAGCTGGAGATGATGGTCGGCACGACTTCTGCTCATCAGGGGTCGCATCCTCTCAAAAATCATATCATCGCCATAGGGAGAGGTCGGGTAAAGCGGAAACTAGACTGGAAAAGCAAATGGGCGTCCCATGTATGCAAAAATGTGTACGGCGCAACGACCTTCAAAATGGTAAGACTGATGACGGGTCAAATGCACCTCCCACATCGGGTGTCAATGAAGATCACGAACGACGCCATCGCAGTCTGGAGACGTAACGAAAAAGAAACAAAGAGAGGGGGTGAGAATCTTGCTAAAGAATCTCATAGGGAAACCTCCTATCCTAATGTCATCGTTTACGTCCCAGGAACCTTGGGTTTATTATAAAAAGGTTACACATGCAAAGGTTCATTATGAGGTTTTCATAAAAGATAATTATCCAAGGTCCATGTCTTTTATAATGAATCTTTAATGCATGTATGCATCATAGTAGAACATGTATGCATGGCAATACTTAGCATTAATAAAACATATCATCAACAATTAAAATCACACATAAGTGGCATGTAACTTTCCATGATCAACCTTTCGCTCTCATGAGCATGATATTTCTCATCTTTCCTCATTTCTCAACTTGTGACATCATGATTTTCAAAAAAATAGTAACCGACCCCTAATACTAGGCTATGAGCTCATACCTTAACTAGTCGTCACTAGTTCTTACTTATCCTCTTGATAAGCGAATCATAATCATAATCATAATAATAATAACCCGACTCCCAGAGTACGCAGGGGACCTAAGGAATCACCCATCATGGGACTTTCTTCCTTCTTGAAACGCATCAGCTGGTTAAGACCAGTGACTTTGTCCGCTTTGGCAGGCTAATGTCGATGCCCTCACCGTTTTACCTTCTCCTCACCGTAGCAGGAGAAGTACGTCTCAGTCTGCGAAACGCATCATCTGGTTAAGACCAGTGACATTGTCCGCTTCGGTATGATCCACGACCATACCCTCCACGGGTTTCCTTTCTCCTCACGTAGCAGGAGAAATGCGTCTCGGCATGTCACATATAAAATCTTTCTTTTCAAAACTTTCTCAAGTCCCTCAAATTTGACGGAAATTTGGCAGCATAACAACTACACTCCGAATTTCCTCAAATTTGAGTCATGCCACATAACTCAATCACACATATCATTCTCATGGAACTTCCTCAATTAATAAACTTTTAGTTCACATGAGCATATTCTTCTAACTCATTCAT
This sequence comes from Dalbergia oliveri, assembly GCA_030441495.1. NCBI lineage: Eukaryota > Viridiplantae > Streptophyta > Magnoliopsida > Fabales > Fabaceae > Dalbergia > Dalbergia oliveri. Next base: position 17,072,612 of record JAMLFY010000002.1, on the reverse strand, counting down.
ATTTCGAAACCTCATGCATCTCAAAACATGGCTCAACACTTCATCACATCAACATGCCAATTATACACATAAAGTTTCATGCTCAAGATGTTAACATAATCACATCATTAAGAATATGCTCACTTGACCTCATACTCACATCACACCTCCTATCTCATGGTATCTTATGCTTGGCCTTACGGGTCTTAAACTTGTGTTTCAATTATCCTAACCTTCATTATGAATTTTTATAACACCTAAGGGATCATTACCTATTATTCTCACTAAGATTTAGGCTTACTAAAATTTCATACAGAATTATGCATTTTGGGCAGAAAATTTACCTCATGATTACGGGTTCTAGAATTTCCGTTTTAACCCTTTTTAAGATCCGTCTTCGCCTAAGGCTTTATAATTAACTCCTAAACCAATTATGAGGGATTCCTACACATGTTCACTAATTATAAACCAATTTCCTTAATTTTAAACATGCTAGAACAAAATGCATATCTTGTGCATTTAAGTGTTCTAGAATTCTCATTTTTAATCCTTTCAAGTTACTTATTCTTTTCTAACTTCCCTAAATCGATCCTTGCTTCACTCAAACATAATTTTACACATTTTAACACCATAAAACAGAAATTATACAGTGGCCAAACATCAAGGGCAGAACCAAAATCATAAGCTTCATAGAATCACATAATCACTTGATTTAAATGCATATAAGTTGCTAGTTTCTCTTGGAATCATTTTAGAACTCAAAACTCTTTTAGAAACCAATTAATCTCATTGAAATCATATAAATATATGCTAGGTCAGTAGCTAAATTATTTAGCTCAAGGAATGGATTTAAAACATAAAACTTTGTTCATAAAGTTCCTTGAGTACATCTAAGCTTAGAAAAATTCCAAGACTTAGACTATGGGCACTTATGATTAGAGGAACTCATCCAAGTCCATCATCATCACCACAAGGCCAAAATGGCATCCCTTGAAATGCCTCCATTTTCTAAAACTTTATGCAAGATACTTGGGCAAGTCTTTGAGCTCTAGGACATTTAAGTGATGGCATAAACTTAAACATGATATGCACTTATTTTATTCTTCATTAGAAAGTAAAGTGAGAGCATAAAATAAATATGAGATGCAACCTCATTATTATCTTTAAAGATTAAGTGATGACTTGAAATATAAACATGAAATGCAAGCTTGGAATTTAAACATGATAATGCAAGTCATTTAGTTATTCTTGAGAGTTTAGTGATGACATCAAAATAAACATGCTATGCAAGGCATAAATGTAAACATGTGTGCAACTCATTTTATCTTAACTAGAGCTCTTACAAGACTTTAAAGGAACATTATAACCTTAACCCATTATGCATCTTAACAACATAAAGTGAGCTTTAGAGTTCTTAGCACCAAGACTTCAAAGAAGTCTTTGGTTTTGAACTTCATCATCAAGCTCAAGAAAATAGACACAAAGCTCAACACTTTGTCTAAACAAAATACAAAGAACTAAGTCATATTCTTTATTTTATTGCTCATGGGCTTCAATCTAGAGTAAAACTCTTAGAACGGCCGACCAACTTTAAGGTTGGCAAGGGTAAGCTTAGAGCTCTTTGAAAACATGTGATTAATTTTCTTAACAAAACTTTTGTGATCTACTTAACATTTTTAGCAAACTTTGTTCAAGTGAAAACAAAGGAAACCGAAATCTTTCAAAGGAAAAGGGAAAGGAAGCCGAAGCCATTCAAGAAAGAAAGGAAGGAGGAACCGAAAATGAGATCAAGAAAAAGAAAGAAAACACAAGCATGTATGGTCCAAGACCAAGTTATTTCAAGCTTTAGAGGTTTCTCACATGACAACAACAAGTCATTATCTTGAAACCTCATCATCAAGCTAAAGTTCTTTCAGCAACAAGGCTCCAAGGCCGAAAAAGAAAAGAGGAGAAAAAGAGTTTGAAACCAAGAGAAAACTAGAACTTTTCTTGAAGAAAACAAGTAAAACTTTAAAACAAAACCCCTACCTAAGGAAGTCTTTGAAGAAATGAAAGAAAGCTTGAGTTCTTGAAGAGTTGAGAAGACAAAATCTCCTCTTGGATGTGGGTATGTGTTTCGGCCAAAGAGGATGCTCAAGGAAGATGATTTTCCTTGAGTTTCTAAGCTTGGGAATGGAAAGTTTAAGTGTTTGAGAGATGGTTTAAGGTGAGGGAGTGGTGGTTTATGGTTGTTTGTGGTGGTTTGTGGTGGTGGAAGGTTCTTTGAGGGAAGGAAATGGAAGAGCAAGATGAAGAGAAATTGAGAGCAAAAGGAAGAAAATGCAAGAAAACTTGAACTTGGCAAAGCTTCTAAAGTGTAACCAAGTTCTTCCAAGCTTGGTATTTATAGAAAATTTTGCAAGGGAGAGAAGGCCGACGGCCTCTTGGCCATTTGGGGAGGAAAATATCTCTTGATAGGTATGGGCAAAGGCATGGGCAAAGCATGGTTGAAAGCATGGTGAGGTATGGTTCAAGTATGGCTTGAGGTATGGCCTTTGAGTGAAGAAAATTCAACATGTGACATTCCTTGGAAGGCCATGCATTCAGCTAGAATTTTAGCCAAGGGGGAGGTTAATTTGTTCATGTAATTGTGGTTTAGTGATGTGTTTAGGTGTTTCTTTGATTAAGGTTTTGGTTAGGAGTTGTAAGAAAGTGTTTAGGTGAGGTAATTGGCCAATTAAGGTTGTCAAGACTTGATTAGGAGGGTTATCTTGCTAGATTAACAATTTAAAATCATTCTTTTGGTCAAATGAGGTATGGCACAATTCCTTAATTTAAGGAATTGGAGAGAGAAAATACTATTCAAGATTCCATGACTAGGAATCTTGAATTAAAGAATGCAATTAGAGTTTAACTAAGCAATCTTAGGTTCTAATTAACCTTAATAAATTATTTTGACTCTAGATTAATTATCGAAATAAATTAATCTTCGATTAGAGCCTAATATTGCTTAGGTTTGCTTAATTGCGTCATTAGGCTCACTGTACACGTTCTAGGGGCAAAATGGTAATTTTGCACTAAAACTGCCCGGGACCTACTGAGCCTGGCTAAACATCAAATATTACTCATAAACATCATTCCAAACTTCCTAAAAGTTCTGGGCTAACGGCACCTTTTACCCGTGTAGAACACAGGAGGGTTTTGGTCATTTTGAGCCGAAAGTTCAAAAATGAGATTTTCACCTTGGATATCAAACATAACAGTTATAATCCCCTTCAACATTGAGTTGACCCATTCGAGGACTGGGTTGACTGTCCTTTAATTCTGGTAAAAATGACCTTAGGGCATTTTGGTCATTTGTACTCAAAGAAAATCGAGGCGTTACATTACTTATCCTCTTGATAAGCGTATCATAATCATAAAAATAATAATTTCGACTCCAGGAGTAGGGGACCTAAGGAATCACCCATCATGGGACTTTTTTCCTTCTCAGAAACGCATCAACTGGTTAAGACTAGTGACTTTGTCCGCTTTGGCAGGCTAATGTCGATGCCCTCAATTTTACCTTCTCTCACCGTAGGAGAAGTACGTCTCACCTCTAAATGCATCATTGGTTAAGACTAGTGACATTGTCTGTTTCGATATGGCTCCACGACCATACCCTCCACGGGTTTCCTTTCTCACTTGGGAGGAGAAATGCGTCTCATATCACATATAAAAATCTTTCTTTTCAAACTTTCTTTCAAGTCCCTTAAATTTGAGGGAAATTCGGCAACATAACGACTACACCCGAATTTCCTCAAATTGAGTCATGCCACATAACTCAAATCACACATGATATTCTCATGAAACTTCTCAATCGATTAAATCTCTTAATCAGGAGCATACCCTCCCAATTCATTCATATTTCGCATTCTCATGCATCTTAAGCATAGCATACCACATCATCACAATATGTCACAAATACACATATAGTCTCATGTTCATGGTATCAACTCATTCACATTCATCTTGAGTATACCCACTCGTCTCATTCTCACATCACACCTATTATCTCATGGTGTCTTATGCTTTGGCCCTTAGGGTCTTAAACTTATGTTCTAATTATCCTAACTTTCATTATGGATCTTTATTCCACCTAAGGGATCATTACCTATAATTTCCTCTAATGTTTATGCTTACTAACATAACCAAACAGCACTACATCTTTGGGCAGAAAATTATCATGTGTTATAGGGTCCTAAATCTCCTTTTGACCCTTTCTAAGTTCCGTCTTTGCCTAAGGCTCTATAATCAACTTCTAAACCAATTATGAGGGATTCCTACACATATCAACTAATTATACACCATTTTTCTTAAGTCCAATTATGCTGGAACAGAATTTACCATTTGTGCATCTAAGTGTTCTAGAATTCACATTTTAAGTCCTTTTTAGTTACTTATTCTTTCCTAACTTCCCTAAATCGATCCTTGATTCACTCAAACATAATTTTACACATTTTAACACCATAAAATAGAATTTATACAGTGGCCAAGTGCACAAGGCAGAACCAAAAATACAAGCATCATATAATCACATAATCTCATGATTTAAATGCATATAAGTTACTAGTTTTCTCTTGGAATAATTTTAGGAACTCAAAACTCTTTTAGAAACCAATTCCTCTCATTAAAATCATGCAAAAATGGGTAAGGTCAGTAGCTAAATATTTAGTTCATGCATTAGATTTGAAACACAAAATCTTGTTCACAAAGTTCTTTAAGTTCACCTAAGCTTAGAAAAATTCCAAGACAGGCTATGGGCACTTATGATTAGATGAACTCATCCAAGTCCATCATCATCATCACAAGGCCGAAATGGAATTCTTGAAATGCCTCCATTTTCTAAAACTTTACTTATGATACTTGGGCAAGTCTTTGAGCTCTAGGATATTTAAGTGATGGCATAAACTTAAACATGCTATGCACTTATTTTACTCTTCATTAGAAAATAAAGTGAGAGCATAAAATAAATATGAGATGCAACCTCATTATTATCTTTAAAGATTAGGTGATAGCTTGAAATATAAACATGAAATGCAAGCTTGGAAATTTAAACATGATAATACAAGTTCATTTAGTTATTCTTGAGAGCTTAGTGATGACATCAAAATAAACATGCTATGCAAGGCATAAACATAAACATGTATGCAACTCATTTTATCTTAGCTAGAGCTCTTACAAGACTTTAGAGGAACATTATAACCTTAACCCAATATGTATCTTAACAACATAAAGTGAGCTTTAGAGTTCTTAGCACCAAGTCTTCAAAGAAGCCTTTGGTTTTGAACTTCATCATCAAGCTCAAGAAAATGGACACAAAACTTAACACTTTATCTAAACAAACATACAAAGAACTAATCATATTCTTTATTTTATTGCTCATGGGCTTCAATCTAGAGTAAACTCTTAAACGGCCGACCAACTTTAAGGTTGGCAAGGGTAAGCTTAGAGCTCTTTTAAAACATAGGATTAATTTTCTTAACAAAACTTTTAATGATCTACTCAACTTTTTTATCAAACTTTGTTCAAAGGAAGGAAATAAAACTGAAACTTTGGCAAGGGAAAGGAAAGGGAAAACCGAAACTTGAACAAAGAAAAAAGAAAAGAAACTAGAAGCATATATGGTCCAAGACCAAGTTTTTCAAGCTTTAGAGGTTCTCACATGGCATCACAAGACCATTATCTTGAAACCTCATCATCAAGCCAAAGTTTTACTCATGAAAAGGCTCCAAGGCCGAAAAAGAAAAAAAGGAGGAAAGGCTTGAAAAACCAAGAGAAAACTAGAACCTTTCTTGAAGAAAACAAGTAAAACTTTGAAATGAAACCCCTACCAAATGAAGTCTTTGAAATGGATGAAAGAAAGCTTGATCCTTGAAGAAATGAGAAGACAAAATCTTCTCTTGGATGAAGGTATAGGTTTGGCCAAGGGGAGAAGTCAAGGAAGATGAATTTTCCTTGAGGTTGTAAGCTTGGAAATGGAAAGTTTGAGTGTTTAAGAGGTGGTTTGAGGTGAGGGAGTGGTGGCTTAAAGTGGTTTATGGTGGATTGTGGTGGTGGAAAGGTTTCTTTGAGGGAAAGAAGAAGAGTAAGATGAAGAGAACTTTGAGAGAAAAAGAGAGAAAATGCAAGGAAACTAAACTTGGCTAAGCTTTTAAAGTGTAACCAAGTTCTTCAAGGCTTGGTATTTATAGAAAATTAACGCAATGGGGGCTAATTGGAGGAGGAGTGGCTGACGGCTTCTTGGCTATTTGGGGAGGAAATATCTCTTGATTGGTATGGTTGTGAGTATGGACAAGGCATGGTGAGGTATGACTTCAAGTATGGTCCAAAGCATGGTCTTTGGAGTGAAGAAAAATCAACATGTGATGGAATTGGGGGAGGAGTGTTCGGCCACTTCTTGTGTAGCCAAGGGAAGATGATTTGTTCATGTAATTGTGGTTTAGTGATGTGTTTAGGTGTTTCTTTGATTAAGGTTTTGATTAGGAGTTTGTAAGAAAGTGTTTAGGTGAGGTAATGGCTAATTAAGGTTGTCAAGACTTGATTAGGGGAGTGATCTTGCTAGATTAACAATTTAAAATCATTCTTTTAGTCAAATGAAGGTATGGGCATAATTCCTTAATTTAAGAAATTGGAGAAAACACTATTCAAGATTCCATGACTAGGAATCTTGAATCAAAGATGTAATTAGAGTTTAACCAAGCAATCTTAGGCCATAATTAACCTTAATAAATTATTTTGACTTGAGATTAATTATTGAAATAAATTAATCTTCGATTAGAGCCTAATATTGCTTAGGTTTGCTTAATTACGTTATTAGGCTCATTGTACAGTTCTAGGGGCAAAATGGTAATTTTGTAAAACCTCTGACCTCCCGGCTCGAATAAACATAAAAAACCACTCATAAACATCATTCCAAACTTCCTGGAAAAGTTTCGGCTCAACGGCACCTTTACCCGTAAAACACGCAGGGTATTTTGGTCATTTTGAGTTGAAAGTTTGAAAAAACGATATTTTCACCTCTAACATCAAACATAACAGATATAATCCCCTTCAAACATTGAGTTGACCCATTCGGGACCAGGTCAACTGCCTTAATTAGGTAAAAATGACCTTAGGGCATTTGTATTTGTACTCAAACAAAAAATGGGCGTACACTATAATTATATATGATGATGTGGTTATGTTCATATGATTGTCATGCACACACATAACTTGTTTTTATTTTCTCTTCTATCTAAGCGGGACAAATGATGGGTTCCTTATGTAAGTGCGGTTCACGTTTTGATTTACAAAAAAAATTTATCCGTAATTTCATTAAAGTATTTTCAAGAGTTTAAATTAAGAACTAGAACAAAAGAGTAATAACTAATAATTAATTTAAATACGTCCTAGGAATGTTGAGTTAAATATTAAGGTGTTACAACATCCTTTTCTCTTGGCCCCACACCTTAACCTCGAAGGACTTGGTCTCCTTCAACCTCCTTAGTTTCTCCTTTAGGTCACCACCCCCTCCACATGTGACCTTCAACCTCTCAGCTTTCCTTAGTTTAGTAACAATCTTCCCTCCAGCCTATCTTTTAACTCTAGGTGCTAAGCCATAGGATAGGATTGGAGGGTATACACCTTCAACCACTTTAGCATGCCTGTCCCTAGAAGTTATCACTACCTTTCAAATTAAAATTAAAATAATAAAATCAAGTTCAATACCAGATACACCAAAACTATAGTTAGGATGCAACTTGGGTCACCTTTCAAGGAGGCTATGTCACTTAGTTAGAAATTAGGGGTTTTGAGAAATAAATTGAGATAATTAAAATTAATTGAGAAAGAATTTAGAATTAAAGGCATTAGTGCAAGGTATTCCTAGAATTGAAATTAATTATTATAGACCAAATATTGAACACATAAGTTGCTATTAGTAATTAATTACTAGTAATTATACTAGTGATCAACTGACCTTTGGAATTTGACCAATGCAAATAGCTAGTAAATTGGATCCTAATTCATTAGAAATTACATTGATACTAATTGCTATGGCCTAACCGCCAATCAGAAAGTTAATTATGATGTTCTCCTATAAACATAAACCCATTGATAAATCAATTTATGCCAAAAAGGTTTCCCTAAACGACGATTGCCAATTTATTTATTTCAATAAAAATTGTAACAATTGCAACAATATTTATAAGAATAGAAACTTTAGAATATTGAGAAAACTAATATATTCAATAGAAAAAAGTCTCAAATTTCATCCAATCCATATAGAAACCCTTATACTAGTAAGGAAAACTACTCCTCCATCTCTAGAGGATTATAACAGTGAAATAAAAAGACCTGAAGAGAATAATAATGATGCTTGCCAAAATCTCTAAGAACAAAGAAAATTCACTAATGGAATCTCTAGAGAAAAAGAATATAGGAGAAGAAGATAGAGAGAGAGTATGGCTGTCAAAGGCTAAAAGCTAATTGAGTCAAAAGTAGGTTAAAAGTTTGTGAAATCTTATTTATACTGTAGACAAAAATAAGCTAAGTGGGCCCCAAAATTAGGGTCAAAATTTGGTTTCTGCACATTGTCGCATGAGCACTGTGGCACTAATGAACATTGTAGTGCTCACTGAGCGCTCGCCTAGGCAGAATGGGCGTCTTCCTTCATTTGATTATTTTGGCCCCTTAAACATTTAAATATGTCCTTGGCACTAGAAACAACGATTGTAGCCCTTTGAATAAGCTTTCCAATGTCGCAATAATCGCCTCAATTAGACATCTGTAGCTTTAGATATTGCTAAAATACTAACTGAGGATCAAATTAGACAACATCAAAACGTCATCAACCTTTATTCTTGTAACTCGATTTCGTCAAGATGCTTTTAGAATTGAATTTTGAGCTGAACATGAAAGTTTTAGAGGACTTCTTGAGCTTTCAAACTTCTTTGTTTGTCTCAATATGATCCCTGTAGAGATACAGATTTCCCATTACAACACTTTATGCAAATATGCTCAAATGAGCTCAAGAACTCTTCTATTTAGCTCCCAAATTCTCCCAAATTGATCGTTGCTAGAAGCTTATGCACCTTTATGATCTTCATACACTAACATGGGAAGTCCCTTAACAAAATTACACTTACAAGGAGGATTAAAAGCACATGAAGCTCGAAAACATATTTATTCATCAAAATGGTGCAAATAATCATGATTATACTCAATGATACCCAATGGCGACTAAATGCAAATCAACTAAATATCAACCAATTAAGCACATAAATGATGCAATATGCCTAGAGTTATATAAAAGGGGTGCATGAATGCAACCCATCAGTCCCCACCTTTCAAAGGTATTCCTATCCCAGAAGAGACATGGAGTTCGTCCCCTTTTAAGAAGAAGGGGTTCGCGCTCCAAAGTGAGCACGAAGGAATATTCTCATTGAAATGATCAAGACCGATATCACTCGTAGCCTCAATCCTCATTTTCTTCGACTCCAAAGGGGATTCAATAGAGCTTGTTTCTCAAGAGAACCCTCTGCCTCGGTCCTCTTCCAAGAATGCCTTAGCACAAAAGGCTGAGAAGTAGTCTTTGAGCCCTCAACTATAGTTTTCTCAGTAGCTTGGGTGGTAGCAAAAGTCCCGCAGCTTTCTCACGAACTTGGCGATGGTTAGGAGCAGCTTGAATAGAAGCAACATTCATTTTAGGAGCCATGGAACTTGCAAAGAAAAACAAAGTATCATTAAAACAAGTGTGGCCAAAACCAATCTGAAAATAAATAGAAAGGCCTATAAGAACTTACTAATAAGCTGGATAACCTCAACATTATTAGAAATCCACTTTACTAAATTCTAAAATGACTTTGTCATCCAAAGACAGGATGGAAGGCTCCACACCCAAAATTTTCCTTATGAAGTTATTCAAATATATATAGGAAACCTAACATTGCCCTTAGAGTTAAGTAAAAGTGGTACTTGAACTTAAAGGCCATAACCCTAAAAGTTAGTCTTTGAAGTTCTTGAAACTCAAAGTAAGAGGTTAGAAAATCTTTTTCTTTGGAGTACCACTGATAGAAGTCGTCCCCTTATCAACATCTTTAACTGGAAATAAAGAATAGAAAATAACTAAAGAAGGCTTGACTTCCAAGTAGTCCATCAAGACATCGAATGCCTAAACATAAGCCCAACCATAAGGATGAAGTTAAGTAGGAGCTACATTGATAAAATTCAAACACCCATAGGCAAAATAAAAAATGGGAAGCCTAATCCCTAAAGTGGTGAAAAGGACATCATACACAAAAAAACCTAGGTGGACTCTTTATTCGAAGTCCTAGGATATGGTAGACTCTATCCTAAGGACAAATTCATAAAATAGGTTACTAAACCCTCATTTGTATATAACAAATGCACTTTCTTAAACTTGGCATTAACCTAGAAATAATAGTTAGTGTGCCATTAGCCGAGGATTCTTTACAACCCCAATACTCGGCATACGCTTGAGACATCTAAACAAAAGGAAAACCAATAGGCCCAAGAACCCAAAATAGAGAGGGGAAAAACTCAATAGAATAAAAGATGAAGAAGAAAATCCAAAAAAACTTACCCTAAGGTTCTAGAATTAACTGATCAAATAAAACTCAGAAGATTAAAAACCACTAGGAACAGTTACGTATATTCAAGAAGAAATGAAAAGAATACAAGAAGCTATAAGAAGAGTGAATAACCTATCAAAACCTACAAAGCGTAAGAAATCCAAACACAAAGAAATGGAAGAAGGATCAATAGGAACAGCTCCATAAAGAATGAAAAGGAAAATCTAACTTTGCAAGGAATAAAAAACACTAGCAACAACGGGAGAGTAGAGTCCACAAATCCTTTAAAGAAGAATCCTAGACGAGGGAACTTGAGGACAAGATGCTTTTTAAGAGCAAAGTAAGCATATTGCTTACCTCAAAAAATTGAAATGGGCAAGAAAGGGAGATCAAAGGGGAAGTAGAAGAGCCAAGCATATCCAACGGCTCCCAAAGGCTCCTTCCATTAAAAAATAATCTTGACCATCTATGAAATCGACGATGCATAATCGAGTTAAAAGAAACATCCAATGGCCATAATTTAAAAGCGGCCATTTAGTATTTAATGTGTATGCCCAACAAGGAGCCAGGTATATACACGTTCCTCTAGCAACTGCTAAAAGGATAAGAAAGGTCTCTAAGAAAACACTAATCAAACGCTTGGCAAAAGAATAGCTTCCAAATAGAGACAATAGTACTTCAACATAACAAGCTCAATATCCTATGGGATAAACCAAGCTTGAGAGCTGTGGATTGAGCAGTGTCTCGGTGACCTATAAGTCAACATTTGCCCTTACCCAGTGCTCCCAAGTAATAAGGCCTAATAGAGATTCTGTCGATCATTCACTTGAGCTTATTGGCAATGACCAATAGCTCAAATCACAAATGCAAGGTAGTTAAACCCTCAAATTAACGACTTGAGAAGACAATTCAGTTACAATAAGAGGAGAGATCTCCTCCTAAGATATCTAAAGAGATAATATTCTGTTTCCTTATGTATAGGGGATAAGATCATAAAAAACTTCTATATATAAGCATAATGCTAGCTCAAGTCAAGATGTAACATCTCCATTATCACACACTTGAGTAAAATCTCTTTTGACTTGAGCATCAATATCCTTGCAAGTTTCCTAACCCTAACGCTGATGCTTGGAGATCCATCAATTAGAGCTAGGATTAGCTAAGGAATCCACACTAAGAAATAGGTCAGAACACTTTCTAATTCATATGTAATCATCATACATCAAACTCATGCTAAAATGAGGGTTTATATCTTGTATCTCATGTTAATCATTCCAAATATTTCAACAGTTCATAATTGAAATTTTCTATAAATCATGAATTTTCAATAAAAGCATATTCTTGGAGAGTATACATATTAAATAACTTGCAAGTATCAACAATGGTCCCATGTATTTCTAAAATATGAGTTTCATGGCACAATTAAGAATCACAATTATTCTAAGTCTAACATAATTCGTAAATTCATGTACAATTCATTTTCAACCTCTAACACCATGCATCATAATTATATTGTTATGAAAATAATGATAATGCCCTAAAATAAGGTTATGAGCTTAAACCCACTTACTTGGAAGGGGCGTATAAGAGGTATCACCACCAAAACCAACAAATTCCATAAATAACCATAAACATAGCATAGGACAGATTTATAGATGTTTAGAGAGAAGGAAAACAAGAAGAAATTATGCATGGATATACCCTAACTCATACACTAGAGAAATATGGGGAAAACTTGACAAAAACATCATAAATCTCTTACCTAGAGAGCGTGAAAGGAAGATGAAGCTTGAATTTGAGAGAAGGGAGGGAGAAAGGGTAGAAGGGTTTAGGGTTCGTGTAACACCCAGATTTTCCGTGTACAAATGACCAAAATGCGGTATCGCTGGAGCCATCTTCAAGGGGACGTTTTGATGATGATAGGGGATTATATGTGTTATGTGTGTTAATAGAGCAGAAGAATCTCATTTTTGAGTTTCGATGCGCAAAATTACCAAAACACCCTTATGGCTAATTAACAATTTACGTGCCTTGAGTCGAACTTCACCAAAAGGTTTTAAATGAGGTTTTTAAGTAATGTTTAACATTAAGTTAAGCCTAGGTAGTCCAGGAGATTTTTGTAAAAAATTACCTTTTGCCCCTAGCTAAGTGCATTTTGGGCCTAATAATGTAATTAGCAAAACCTAAGCAATATTAGGCTCTAATTAAAGATTAGTAAATTCTAATTACTAATCTAGAGTCAAAATAATTAATTAAGGTTAATTAGAACCTAAGATTGCTTAGAGAAGCTTAAAATCCTTTTGTTGATTTTAAGACTTTATGTCACATTTTCATAAATAGTAAAGATTCCAATCAATTTCCTTAAATCATGGAAGTTGTCATATGATGAAATTCCTCCCTAATAAAGGTGAATTTGTATTAATCAAGCAAGACCACTCTTTAATCTTGTCTTGAACCCCTTTAATTACCCATTATCTCACCTAAAACACAAATTATAACTCCTAATCCATGACCTAACCAAATCAACTTCTAAACACACACATAAACCAACATTAAAATGAGATTTTCTTCCCCATTAGCCCTTAATTACAACCGGCCATCTCCCCCAAAATCATCCATCACATGTTGAAAATTCAAATAAAATAAGCTTAAAGAATCATGCATGCCATACCTTGAACCATGCTTACCCATACCTTAAGCCATGCCTTGAACCATACCTAGCCATATCCAAAGTCATACCTTGCAAAGAGATATTTTTCTCTTCCTTGCCTTGTGTTTCATTTTCTATAAATAGGCATCAAGGAAAGCTTACAACACTTTGCTCATTTTTCACAACTTCTAAGCTTTCTTTCTCAAGCTCCAAGAATTCTTCTTCTTCTTCTTCTTCTTCTTCATTCTTCCAAGAATCACCATCCTCCACCATTTCCTAAACACAAACCACCACACAAACACCATAAACCTTCCTCTAAACACATAAATTTTCCATTTCCAAGATCAAGAATCCAAGACAAACCTTCCTTTTTTTTCTTCTCCTCTTGGCCGAAACCATCATCTAACACCAAGGAGGATTTGTTCTTCTCATCTCAAGACCAAGCTTCTCTTTTTAAAAAGAAAAACATCTTAGGTAGGGAGTTGTTTTAAAATGTTTGCTTTCCTTTCCTTTGTTTTAGGGTGTTAAAATGTTGAAATCTTCTTTATTACTTCGGTTTCTTCCTCCCCTTTCTTTTCCTTTGATTTCGACCTTAGTGGCCTATATGATGAAGGAACTATGGCTTGATGATGAGGATCTTGGGTGTTGGTTGTAAAACCATCATTTATTTGAACTCTAAGCTTGAAGGTTCCATTTTTAAGAAAGTTTTTAGCAAGTGACATTGTGATGTTGTTAAAGTGGTAATCTTGAGCCTAGGACTTAAAGAAATGCATTCATATTTATATTTTAAGTCCTTGCATTGCATATTTATATTTAAGTCTTGCACTTTCATTACCATCTAATTAATTAACTCAAAGTCTACCTATCTCAACCTTAAAGTTGAGATGTGATTTAGAGTAAATACTCTAAGAGGCCTAGAGCACTAAAATAAAGAAATGAACTTGCATTTATATTTATATTTCCTTGCCTAGTATATTTACTTTCCAAGTTATCACTTAATAATTAATCTCAAAGCCTACCTATCTCAACCTCAAAGTTGAGATGTGATTTAAAGTAAATACTCTAAGAGGTCTAGAGCACTAAAATAAAGAAATGGACTTGCATTCATATTTATATTTCCTTGCCTAGCATATTTACTTTCCAAGTTATCACTTAATAATTAATCTCAAAGCCTACCTATCTCAACCTTAAAGTTGAGATGTGATTTAGAGTAAATACTCTAAGAGGCCTAGAGTACTAAAATAAAGAAATGGACTTGCATTCATATTTATATTTTCTTGCCTAGCATATTTACTTTCCAAGTTATCACTTAATAATTAATCTCAAAGCCTACCTATCTCAACCTTAAAATTGAGATGTGATTTAGAGTAAATACTCTAAGAGGCCTAGAGCACTAAAATAAAGAATTGAGCTTGCATTCTCATATTTAATTTTAAGCTTTGCATAGCATATTTACATTTTCTTGCTATTAATCTAGAAAACTAAGAATGAAGCTTGCATTGCATATTTATATTTATGCCATCACTAAAAATTAAGTTAGTGCCCAAGACTCACCATTTTAATTTACATAATGAACTTTGACTTATGAAATATATATGTACATATATGTTATTATGTAAGGACATGTTTTATTGAGTTATTTTACCATCAAATCTAAAGATTACTAATTATGTGGCTAAGACCATAAAGATTAATTTTACTACTAATCTAGAGATTTGTCATTATGTTGCTAAGATGATGAAAAATTATTTATAAGGAAAATTTAGAATTAAAGATGTGAAATGACTAGTTTCTGAAGAATGTTATAGTATTCCATATGCTTGAGGATTTATATGAAATTGAGGTCTTACATGTTAAAGCTATTATTGAATGAATGTGGCATGTTATGATTTTACTTGAAATATTACAAAGTTGCATGTGAGCGAAAGTAAAGTATATGATATGGTTGTGGCCTTGCATCTTAACATGACATGTTTCACGATATTCTATGACCTCATGCTCATATTGCATCATTACATGATATGCTAATGTGGAAATGATCCTTGAGACTCCCGAATTAAAGGTTATGAGAGGTGATCCAAGAAAATTGCATTTCTCATGACATGAGAGTGCATAATCATGATATGAAAGTAATATGTTTTCCCTCTATTTTCCCCATATTAAATCTAGCGACAACTAGTTAGGATTGAGCTCATTCCTAGGCGATTCAGTGAAGTGGAGTTTCGGTGATGACATTAAAAATTGCCGGGACAGTGAGTTGGTTGGATTTCAGTGATGACGTATGAGGGTTGGAACACCGTTTTCTTTTGAGTACAAATGACCAAAATGCCCCGAGGTCATTTTACTAGAATTTGAGGAAGCCGACCTGCAGTTCTAAATGGGTCAACTCAATGTTCGAAGGGGATTATAACTATTATGATTGATATCCGAGGTGAAAATCTCGTTTTTGAACTTTCGGCTCAAAATGACCAAAATACCCCGAGTGTTTACGCGGGCAAAGGTGTTTGAGTCCAGAACTTTTCTAGAAAGTTTGGAATGATGTTTTTGAGTGGTATTTGATGTTTAGTTAGGCCCAGGTCCTAGCAGTTTTAGTGTAAAATTACCATTTTGCCCTAGAACAGTGTATAGTGAGCCTAATGACGTAATTAAGCAAACCTAAGCAATATTAGGCTCTAATAGAAGATTAATTTATTTTGATAATTAATCTAGAGTCAAAATAATTTATTAAGGTTAATTAGAACCTAAGATTGCTTAGTTAAACTCTAATTACATTCTTTAATACAAGATTTCTAGTCATGGAATCTTGAATAGTATTTTCTCTCTCCAATTCCTTAAATTAAGGAATTGTGCCATACCTCATTTGACCAAAAGAATGATTTTAAATTGTTAATCTAGCAAGATCACTCTCCTAATCAAGTCTTGACAACCTTAATTAGCCATTACCTCACCTAAACACTTTCTTACAAACTCCTAATCAAAACCCTAATCAATGAAACACCTAAACACACCTTAAACCACAATTACATGAGCAAAACCTCCTTCCCCTTGGCTGATATGTTGGCCAAAAATATGCTCCCCAAATTGTGTCACATGTTGTTTTAATTCTCACTCAAAGAGCCATGCCTAGGCCATACTTCAAGCCATGTTTTGCCCATACCTCACCATGCCTTAGCCATGCTTGCACCCATACCCATTCAAGAGATATTTTTCTCTCCTTTTTCCCCTAAGCAACCGGCTAGTCCTCCCTCCTCTAGGCCATCCATGAGCTCTCAATCTTCTATAAATACACTAGCTTGAAAGCTCTTTGAATGTTTACATACTTGAGCAAACTTCAAGCTTTCCTCTCAAACTCAAAGAACCTCTTCTTCCTCCTCCCTTGGCCAAGTTCTTCATCAAGTTTCCAAGAAGGATTTCCTTCTCTTTTCCTCTTAAGAAACAAAGCTTTCCTTCCTCTCTTCAAGACTTCTTTAGGTAAGGGTTTATTTTCCAAGTTTTGTATGCTTCCTTTAAGGAAAAGTTCTAGTTTTTCTCTTGGTTTTTCCAAGTTCTTCTTCTCTTCTTTTATTTTCGGCCTAGAGCATTGTGTTGAGAAAACTTTGGCTTGATGATGAAGTTTCAAGATAATGGACTTGTGATGCCATGTGAGAAACCTCTAAAGCTTGAAAATTTGGTCTTGGACCATACATGATTTCGGTTTTTATTCCTTTCATTATGCAAGGTTGGATAAAAATGTTGAGTAGATCACTAAAAGTTTTGTTAAGAAAAGTAATCATATGTTTTCAAAGAGCTCTAAGCTTACCCTTGCCAACCTTAAAGTTGGTCGGCCGTTCTAAGAGTTTTACTCTAGATTGAAGCCCATGAGCAATAAAATAAAGAATATGAGTAGTTCTATTTACATTTGTTTTGTTAAAGTGTTGTACGTTTATTTTAATCTACTTTCTTGAGCTTGATGATGAAGTTCAAACCAATGACTTCTTTGGAGACTTGGTGTTAAGAACTCTAAAGCTTATCTTCTATTTGTTAAGATACATGTTGGGTTAGGCCATTAACATTCCTCTAAAAGTCTTGCAAGAGCTCTAGTTAACATAAGATAAGTTGCATCCATGTTTAAATTTGTGCTTGCATCTCATGTTTATTTTGATGTCATCACTAAGCTCTCAAGAATAAATAGATGAACTTGCATTATCATGTTTAGAATAAATTCCCAAGCTTGCATTTCATGTTTATATTTCAAGTCATCACTTAATCTTAGAAGATAATAATCAAGTTACATCCCATATTTATTTTATGCTCTCACTTTACTTTATAATGAAGAGTAAAATGAAGTGCATAGCATGTTTAAGTTTATGTTATCATCTAAACACCCTAGAGCTCAAAGACTTGCCCTAAGTATCTTCAAATGGAAAGTTTAACCATGAAAAGTGGATGTGTTTTAGCATGATACAATGATGGTTTTGATTTTGTAAAATGTGAGGATGATTTCAAGAAAATGTTGGAAAAATGTTTTATGAGGTCTCAATGTGTTTAAATGGTTTGAAATATGTCAAAAATCATATTTTCTCAAATTCCTAGGTTCTGATAATCGATTACCATTTTATGTAATCGATTACCAGAGTGGTTTTCGAAGGGTTTTTGGTTCTGGTAATCAATTACCAACAATGTAATTGATTGCCAAGGCTGTTTCATGTCCAAAGGGTCTTTAAAACCCTAATCGATTACCTGTCATGTAATCAATTACTTTGGTGTTCTTCATTTCCTAGAAAAAGTTTTAGCCCTAAGTAATTGATTACCATCCTATGTAATTGATTACCTGGTTGTTCTTTGAACCCAGAACAAAATTTGGTCTCTGGTAATCAATTACCAGGCACATGTAATCGATTACCAAAATACCCTTTTTGCTCTTGAAATTGTTCCAAGAGAAAGACTAGCAACTCATATGCACTTATAACATGATTTTATGCGATTATGTGTGATGCACACTTTTGGTTTCTATCTTGTTGTTGGCCACTGTATGAATTCTATTTTGAGGAGTTAAAATGCGTAAGATTATGTTTGAGCAAAGTGAGGAATGATTTTGAAGGTTAGGAAGGACTAAGTAAATAGAAAGGTTTGAGAACTAGAATCTTAAAACACTTAGACACAAGAACAATAATTTCTATTCTAGCATAATTGAGCTTAAGGAAGATGGTTCAGAATTAGTGATTATGCCTAGGAGTTGAATATAGAACTTTAGGCGAAGACAGAACTTAGAAAGGGTCAAGACGGAAATTCTAGGACCCGTAATCATATGGTAAAATTCTGCCAAAAGATGTAGAGCTGTTTGGTTATGTTTTAAAGCATAAACATTAGAGGAAATTATAGGTGATGATCCCTTAGGTGTAATAAAGATCCATAATGAAAGTTAGAATCATTAGAACATAAGTTTAAGACCCAAAGCACAAGACACCATGAGATAGGAGGTGCGATGTGAGCATGAGGCCGAGCGGATACTCGTGATGAATATGAATATGTTAATGCCATGAATATGAGACTATATGTATATTTGTGACATGTTCTGTGATGAGTGTGGTATGCTATGTTTAAGATGCATGAGAATGCGAAATATGAATCAGCTAGGAGGGTATGCTCCTATGATTAAGAGATTTATTTGATTGAGAAATTTCATGAGAACAACATGTGTGATTTGAGTTATGTGGCATAACTCAAATTTGAGGAAATTCAGAGTGATGTTGTTATGCTACCGAATTTCGTCAAATTTGAGGGACTTGAGAAAGTTTTGAAAAGAAAGATTTTATTATGTGACATGCCGAGACGTATTTCTCCTGCTACGAGTGAGGAGAAAGGAAACCCATGGGGGTATGGTTGTGGAGCCATACCGAAGCGGATAATGTCATGGTCTTAACCAATGATGCGTTTCATAGACGAGATGTACTTCTCCTGCGGTGGAGAGGTAAAACCGTGAGAGCATCGACATTAGCCTGCCAAAGCGGACAAAGTCACTGGTCTTAACCAGTCTGATGCGTTTCGGAGAAGGAAGAAAGTCTCATGATGGGTGATTCCTTAGGTCCCTGCCCGTACTCTGGAGTCGGGGTTATTTTTTTATGATTATGATATGCTTATCAAGAGGATAAGTAAGAACTAGTTATGACTAGTTAAGGTATGAGCTCATAGCCTAGTATCAGGGTCAGTTACTATTTTTACATATCATGATGTCAAAAGTTTGAGAAATAAGAAAAGATGTCAAGCTTTTACCTATGAAAGAAAGAAGTTGATTATGAAAAAGCACATGCCACCTATTTGAGTTTGTTATTGATGAGATGCTTTACTTGTTTGCTGCATAAAGTATTGCCATGCATTCATATTCTGCTATCCTGCATACATGCATTAAGATTCATCATAGAAGACACGGACCTTGGATAATTACTTTTATGAAAACCTCATAATGAACCTTTGCATGTATAACCTTTTTTATAAATAAACCCAAGGTTCCTGGGACGTAAACGATGACATTAGGATAGGAGGTCTCCTCCTACGAGATTCTTTAGTAAGATTACCACCCCCTCTATCTTCTTTTCTTGTTGTGTCTTTAGATTCCGATGGCGTCGTTCGTGATTTTTGTTGATATACGCATGTGAGAGGTGCACTACGATCCGATCATCAGTCCACCATTTCGAGGGTCGTTGTGCCGTACGTATTTTTGCCTACATGGGATGCTCGTTTGCTTTTCCCTTCCAGCTTTCATTTCACTTCTGACCTCTCCGTACGCGATGATTTGATCTTCGAGAGGATGCGACCTCACAACGAGCAACCCACCGTGCCGACCTTCATCTTCAGCGGTGCGTGACTATCGGAGTACGTGGCCCTCATACCTCGATGCGGGAGGGACCTATTTGAGAATTCTCCCTGACCCCTATTCGAAGGATTCCGCCCCTTCGGTGCCTTTGGCCGCCGGTAGAGGTAGCGAGGACACGGTCTCTCAACCGAGGCTTGTGAGGTGTGTACGTCAGCCCGAGAGGCGCCTTCGCCAGGAGGCCACGCCGTTCCGTCGATCGCATGCCCACGCCCCTCTTCGTTGGGCCACATCCGAGGAGCTTTGACAGTTTGAGGGCTACGTTCCCAACCGAGGATTAGCATCATTCGTAGGATTTAGAGGGGAGGGTTTGTTTTTAGCCGATTGTATCTTTTGGGGCTTTCCATGTATTAGCGTTTATGTTTCTTGTATTTTTCTATTTATCCTGGAAGCTCTGCCCACTATATGGGTATGACTTTATGCTTTTTATATTTCAGTTGATGTACTAAAACTATGGTATTTGATATTATGATGGTTGTTTCTATGGTTGAGGTGTTCTTACTTGCTTTATAATGCATGATTTATTTTCATTCTGCGCTTACGTTTCGCTTATGTTGTACGAGAAGGCTCGCATCTTGTTTTACGCATTTCAAAAAAAAAATTTACCCGTATTTTCCGCTAAGTAATTTTACAAACGAGTTTCAAAAGGAAGTAATAACTAATAATTAATCTTAATACGTCCTAGGCATGTTGTGTTAAATATTAGGGTGTTACAAGGGTGGAAATTAAGAAAGAAACTCGAAAAGTTCAATCATGATAAAGTAAATATGCATATGCATGTCATATCATTGTTCTAATTGTGCATTTAATCATGTGATATGTGTTATTTAGATGTGTTATTTATGCTCTCAGGTATTGCCATGCATACATGAGATATCTGTTGCATTCATGTCATTAAGACCCATGCTAAAAGACACTCACTTTGGATAAAAGAAGTTGAGAAATTTAAAATTGAATCTTATGCATGCACACCTTTTTCATAATGAAAACCAAAATGGCTGGGGATGATGATGATCACACTTGTGTTAAAGTCAAGGAAGCTTTCTGAGAATCTTGAATAAGTTTCTCATCCTTTTTCCTTCTTCTGTGTCATTTCCAGACATGAATGATACGGTTGTTCATGATCTTCCTTGAGGCGTGAGCATAGAAATCACGTCATCTACCCTAGAGGTTACAACGGAAGCGTGAAGACTAATATAGTTTTGCTATAGTTATGTTTAGCTTTGGACTTGTGTATGTTCAACTTGTTTGTTGTGTTTAATATCTTAAGGTGTCCTTATGTTTTTAGAACATCGCTATTATGTTATGATTATGGTATGTTTATATGAATTGTGTTGTGATTATTCGATGGTCTACCTATATATGCTATGATGAAGTTTATATGGTTACTTTGCCCTATGTGTAATAATCGGTATGTATGCGCATGCGCGACTCGCATTTTAAGCTTTAAGTTCAAAAAGAAAAATTTAGCCCTATTTTGATTACTCGTATTTAAAGAAAGATAAGTCAAGTTCTAAAACAAGGGCGTAACAACTAATAACTAACCGAAATGCAACTCGAATGTATTAGGTTAAAAGTTAGGGTGTTAAGATTTGGGTTTAGGGTCACAAACCGAGTTGGTAAGGGTTTTTAAAGGGAAAATAGGCTATTTTAATGAAACTACATCATTTTGGAGAATTTACGGAATTAGGGACTCTAAGCGAGTTGAGGGCTTGCCAAAGCAAGCATATATCCAAGGCACACAAACCCCAGGCATAGATACACCCACTTTTGCTAATGCTAGTTTCGCTAAAGTGTGACTCTCGCTATAGTGGGTATGTCTACAAAAATACATACTTCTGCATTCTAGGTTTTTTGCAATCTAGGGGTTCGAGGTAACTTAAGGTTGTATTAGACTTAACTAAGAAGATGTGGACCTTAGCAATCACAACTAATTATAATAATAATAAAGTATAATAATGTAACAAGTATAATTAATTATATTTTGTTACCAACCGAAATTCATAATTTTCAACTAAATTGCTTTTTTATAGAATATGATATGTTACTTCTTTTAGATTTGAAGATTTATAAATTTAAAATTAAGATTAAATCATTGGTAATAATAAATATAAATCAAGATTAATTCCATCATAAATAAAATAGCTCCAATTAGTATAAATCAACACTTGAAAATGTTGATCCTCCAATAGTATTTCCTGATTGGTCAACCACCAAATCAACATTTGATATAATATATGATATAAATATAATCATTGTGAATTATTAGTAATTTATGATTAATTGATTTAAGTTAACTTTAATTATAATTAGTTAATTAATTAGTATTATGTTAATTATGTCTTATTAATTCTTGCATATTTGTTTTAATGTATAACATTGTAGCCAATTTATGTTGACTATTATCATTTACATAACATTTAATCGTAATTTTCTAACATGTTGTCTAGTTCTCACTATCTCTTTGTCTTATGACCCTTTCACAATGTCATCAAGTTATGATTTAGTAGAAGATCAATTGTTAGGCCTCTAACATATTGAAGCACATTATTTCTCATAGATATTTAACTATGATTTAATTAATATGTTGTTCTCTACATCTTATATGCATTAAAATAACTTTAGATGTATGATTAATGAGTAAAGGTTCATTTTTGGCCCCTAAAATTGTATGCTTGCTTCACTTTAATCCCTAAAATTAAGAAAGTGTCAATTTAGTCCTTAAAATTGTAAAATGTGATTCAAATTAGTCCCTATAACAATCTTTGCCAAGAATAACCTTAATCACCAAAAGAACTAACTTGAATCACTTGTTGCAATTTCAGGTACTAAATTAATTGATACTGCCTTAATTTTATGGACTAAGGTAAAGTACACAAACAATTTTAAAGATAAAAATGAACCTTTACTCTATGATTAACTAACATCTAAATATGTTGCTATTTTGTAGAACATGAAGGCATAGCTAATTATCACTGTAAATTTGATTTTTAGTTATGGTTCTTTTCCTTCGTAATATGTATGCTATGAATGATATTGGACAAATTATGTATTTATTTATTATTGTACTCCATTTTTTAATGATTTATTTTGCATTGCATTTTATACAAATTAATATATATATTTAAATAAATGCAATAATTTTTTTCACTGCATGAATATGTATGGAGTATAATTTTTTAAAAGCAAGTAAATGAATTCAATAATTAATATAAATTTTTTACTACTATGCATTGCATGAGTAATAATCTATATTTCTTTTAAAATAAAGTGATGTGTAATTTTCTTTTTTGGTTATAAGTGATTCTCGCTCCTCTATTTTGGCATCTATACTTAAATGAAGCTCAAAAAGATCCAAGCCACGAAGCTCTATGCTAGCGCTTTGGAAAATGACATTTGTTGGAGTTTTATAGAGAAGCAAAGGTTATAACAAATGAAATGAAGATGTGTGATTAATGGATCTCATAGATATTAACTTTGAAGAATGTGTTTGAAAACTAAAAACATGGTTAATGAGTGTGATTAAAATTAAAAGAGTATTTTATGAAAAAGTATGAAAGGCTAAGCACTATCTCCATGCTTGTCAATTACGACCACTAGCCATGAGGTGCCCCTTCAAGGAAACACCCTCCGAGTTGGTCGTCAGAGAACTCTTAAGAGCTTTCACCAGAACCACTGGCCCTTCTTTCATCGCTCCGTGGCCCTAGCAAACCATCGTAGCACATTGTTGATGCATGCACCAAGCAACAACATGTTCCTCCCATTACTCTTCACCGGCTAGGACCTCCCTAATCTTTCTAAAATTCTTCTCCTCCCCATCACCACCACCACTACCACCACAACCACCTATGATGAACGGGAACCCAAAGAATCCTCCCCAGTGACCATTGTAGAGTATGTGCTACAAGTGTTTTGGTTGTATTTGCTGGATATCTTTGTTGGTTTGTCTTGCTTGTCAAACTCGATTATTTGCTTCCCTAGATTTGGGATTTTTAGCTTTCTTTTCAATTATATATATATAAAAAAGAATATTGAAGGTTGAGCATGTGGTTGTCTAAGGTCACAATGCTAAAGGTGGAATGGTCGAGGTTGGATTTAGACAAGGCGGCCTAGACACTACAAGATTTATAATTGAAACAAGTCATCGATTTTTGGTTTGTTAGTAGAATATTATCGATGGGTAACAACACCTATTGGAGTTCGAGTTAAAAAGAGTAACCCCAGCTGGTCCTTGACAATTGCATGTTGGACAAGCTAATCCCTGACAATTGAAAAGTGTCAACTTGGTCCCTGACAATGTCAATAGTGACACTTAGTGGTCCCTGGACAGAAAACATTAATGTTGTTAGTGACAATTTCATTACCGATAAATTGGTCCTAACGTCATTTACACAAAAAAAAAAAAAATCCTCTTCCCCATTCCCTTCCTTCACCCTCTTTATCCTCACCACCATCACCATCACCACCACTACCATAAACCACAAGCAAAACTTAAGGAAGATAGGAAGGTGATAAGGATTTTTTTTTTTTTGTGTAAATGTCATGTGGTTGATCCTACACAGAATAGATTCAAACAAAACCATTTGCATCTCAGGATGTTTCTTCTTTATCCCTTTACATCTTTTTTTTCTTTTCCCTTTAATTTGGAGATTATTATTGTTATTATTATTATTATTGTAGTTTTACCTATCATGACGTGCAAAAGCATGCGGGAGTGATAAATCATGCGTCTAGCATGCTAAGGACTTTGCCAATGGTGAACTCAAGGATGAGCTTTTCTACATTCAATTCTCTTCAATTGAAAGTGAGCATGCATTTTTTTATATATAATTCTGTTTAGGTGTTGGTTATCAATTTATTTTGATTTTTCATTTTAGGTCATCTAAATTTTGCATTTAGATGTTTTGGGAGTTATCTATCACCACTTGGCTTAGCCTTACTCATTAATGTGCCGATTTTTGTTTAATAATAGAAGTAGATGGCTGCCACTCATTTAGATGTCTTTGATATATTTAGTTTCTAGGGCATGTCTATGTTGATTTAGTTTGTAGTTTGAACTTTGAACTAACCTAAGCACAATATTTTGTTCACTTCCATGTTTTCTTGATACATTAGTATATTTGTGTGTATTTTCCATGGTTGTTTTTTATAAGTAGTGTTTACTAAAAGCCTAAGGCAATTGCTTTCCAAAGTTCTCA
The DNA here is from genome assembly GCA_030441495.1 of Dalbergia oliveri. Taxonomy (NCBI): domain Eukaryota; kingdom Viridiplantae; phylum Streptophyta; class Magnoliopsida; order Fabales; family Fabaceae; genus Dalbergia; species Dalbergia oliveri. The sequence goes on along the minus strand of JAMLFY010000002.1, from coordinate 17,047,343 downwards.
TGAAATTGTTTGATGAGTTTGGAGTGAGCTGAGTTTGAACTAAAGTATTTGTTCACATTTCCTGTGATTTAGACATTATAGTTAGGGGACCTTGTCTACTTTACTATATCATAAATTTGTTTGTTTGCAGGATTTTATAGGGAAAAAATAAAACCATTACTGGAGGTATCTTTTAAGAAACGTGAATAGACTAGTGTTAAAATGTGCACATGACATTTGCAAAAAAAAAAATAAAAAATCCTAATCACTTTCCTACCTTCCTTAAGTTTGCTTGTGGTTTATTAGGGGTGGTGGTGATGGTAGTTGTGGTGAGGATGAAGAGGGTGAAGGAACAAAGGGAATGGGGATGAAGATTTTTTTTTAGTGTAAATGATTTTAGGGCTAATTTGTTCGGTAATGAAATTATCTAACACCCTAATAATTAACTCAACATGCCTAGGTCGTATTCCAGTTGATTATTAGATGTTACTTTTTGTTTCAGTTTCTTATATCACACTTGAAAATACTTAATAAAAATATGAGGCAATTTTTTTTTTTTGGAAAAACACAAACAAAACGTGAGCCGTGCATAACATAAGCGATTGACAACGTAAAGCTTAACATGTAAAAGAATAACATAGACAGAAACATCATATAGGCTCCATAAAAGATCATCCATTAGCACACCATAGTTAAACATATCATAATTTACCCACCCATGGAAGGTGAGTTAAGTTTTAGTACATCATAGAAAAGCAAATACATAGGAAAGGAAAATACAAAAGAAAACATGCGTACCTAGTGCACCTAAGATAGATAACCTTTATAACAAAAGAAGGTTATCCTAAGCTAGTAGTGGTGTGTGCAGGAAAGGTCTTCCAAGAGGTCTACGGCTACTAGCCCTGGAAGGGTGGAATATAACCGGTCCATGAGCAAAACTCGTCGAGGAGAGGGCACACAGATGGCTGAACATGGGCTCTATGCTTGGGTGCATGGATGGCCTCCGTGCCAACCTCGGCTAGGTGACCGTCTCCTCACTCCTGTAACACCCTAATATTTAACCCTAACACGCCTAGGACGTATTAAGACTAACTATTAGTTATTACTTCCTTTTGAACATCATTTGTAAAATAACTTAGTGAAAAATACAGATAATTTTTTTAAAATGGAATACGTAAAGCAAGTGCGAGCCTTTGCGTATGACATAAACGAAACGTAAAGCAGAAGAGCAAATAAATCATACAAGTCAAAAGCAATAAAGAACACCTCAATCATGAAAACATTCTTCATAACATTAATTAACATAGTTTAGTACATAACCACTGGAATATAAAGGAAATGCATAAAGTCTTACCCATATACGTGGGCAGAGCTTGCAGGACATAGAAACTGGAAATACGTAAACGGAAAAGAAAATAAAAGCAAGTACATGGTAAATCCCCAAAAGATAAGATTCCCAACTATCACTACCCACCCTCCACGCCTCCTGATGATGCTCTCCTCGATGGGGAGATGTAGCCCACGAACTGATGGAGCTCCTCGGATGTAGCCCAACGAGCGGAGATCTAGGCATGGGAATCGAGGGAACGACGTGGCCTCCACGGCGTGGTCGCCTTTCAGGTGTCGAACACGCCTCGCATGCCTCGGCGGGTGACAGTGTCCTCGCCACCTCCATGAGATCCATAGGGAACGAAGGAAGAGCCCTCCGAAGGATCGGCCTCCGTCGAGACGGGAACATACTCGGGGTATCCGGTACCCGATGAAGAAGGACGGGCATGGAGGTTTGCTCGTCTCGGGGTCGCGTCCTCTCAAAGATCAGGTCGTCGCCAAAAGGTGAAGTCGGATCGAAGCGATAGCTGGAGATGGGGAAAGCAAATGGGCGTCCCACGTACACAAAAACGCGCACCTCATAATGACCCTGGAAGTGGTAAGACTGATGCTCGGGGTCATAGTGCACCTTCCAAGTGGGCGGGTCAATGAAGATCACGAACGACGCCATCAATGTCTGAAGACGTAACGGAAAGAAAACAGGAAGAGGGGTGAGAATCTTGCTAAAGAATCTCAGTAGGGAAAACCTCTATCCTAGTGTCATCGTTTACGTCCCAGGAACCTTGGGTTTATTATGAAAAGGTTAAACATGCAAAGGTTCATTATGAGATTTTTCATAGAAATAATTATCCAAGGTTCATGTCTTTTATGATGAATCTTAATGCATGTATGCAGCATAGCAAAACATGAATGGATGACAATACTTTAGGCAAACTAAATAATAATCAATCAACATTTAAGTGGCATGTAACTTCTCTTGAATATTATTCCTTCTCTTCAAACTTGTGACACCAAACATCATAATAGTAACCGCACCCTAAAACTAGGCTATGAGCTCATACCTTAACTAGTCGTCACTAGTTCTTACTTATCCTCTTGATAAGCGAATCATAAACATAATCATAATCATCATCATCCCGACTCCTAGAGTACAGGTAGGGGCCTAAGGATCACCCATCATGGGACTTTTTCCTTCTTCGAAACGCATCGACTAGTTAAGATTAGCGACTTTGTCCGCTTTGGAGGCTAATGTCGATGCCCTCATGGTTTTACCTCCTCCTCACAGCAGGAGAAGTACGTCTCGGTGTGTCACATTAAACATCTTATTTCTCAAAACTTTCTTAAGTCTCTCAAATTTGATGGAAATTTGGCAGCATAACAACTGCGCTTCGAATTTCTTCAAATTTGAGTCATGCCACATAACTCACATAATACATGTTGTCTCATAAATTCCTCAATCAAATAAACCTTTCAATCATAAAAACGTACTTTCTCTGATTTATTTGTATCACATAGTCTCATGCATTATGCCTACAATATACCAAAATCATCATCACAACACTCCATGAATCCTCATGTTATCAAACTCATGCCATTAACACATTCACACATAACACAAGCACACTCGCTTGGTCTCATTCTCACATCACCCTTCCTACCCCATGGTGTCTTATGCTTTGGCCCTTAGGTCTTAAACTTGTGTTCCAATTATCCTAACCTTTATTATGGATCCTATAACACTTAAAGGATCATTACCTATAATTCTTTCTTTTATGTTCACTAACTCATCCAATTAGCATTGTATAGATTAAACATCACAATCATTACTCGACTATGGGGGATTCTAAGATCTACACCTTAGACTTTTTTCTAAGTTCAGCCTTTGCCTAAGATCCTAGGTTCAACTCCTAGGCATAAACACTAATTATGAGACATCTTCCTTAAGCTCAATTATGCTGGAACAAAAGTTATTATTATTCTCGTGTCTAAGGGTGTTAAGATTTTAGTTCTCGAACCTTTCTATTTACTTAGTCCTTCCAAACGTCAAAATCATTCCTCACGTCTCTCAAACATAATCTTACACATTCTAACTCCTCAAAACAGAATGCATACAATGGCCAACAAGATAGAAAACCAAAAGTATGTATCACACACAATCACATAAAATCATGTTATAAGTGCATACGAGTTACTAGTCTTTCTCTTAGAATAATTTCATGAGCAAAAAGGTGTTCTGGTAATCGATTACATGTGCCTAGTAATTGATTACCAGAGACTAAATTTTATTCTAGGTTAAAAAACAATTGGGTAATCGATTACATAGGATGGTAATCGATTACTTAGGGTTAAATCCGTTTTCAGAAAATAAAGAACATCAAGTAATCGATTACACAAATAGGTAATCGATTACAGGTTTTAAGGACCGTTTTGCGCATGAAGAACAACCTTGGTAATCAGATTACATTTTATGTAATCAATTACCAGAACCAAAAACCTTTCAAAAAACCACTCTTGTAATCAATTACATAAGCTGGTAATCGATTACCAGAACCTAGGAATTTGAGAAAACATGATTTTTGACACATTCCAAGCTATTTAAACACCTTGAGACCTCATAAAACATTTTTCCAATATCTTCCTGAAATCATCCTTACATTTTATGAAATCAAACCATCATTGTATCATACCAAAACACATCCACTTTTTATGGTTAAAGTTTCCCTTTAAAGATACTTGGGCAAGTCTTTGAGCTTTAGGGTATTTAGGTGATAACATAGACTTAAACATGCTATGCACTTATTTTACTTTTTATAAAATAAAAAGAGCATAAAATAAATATGAGATGCATCCTCATTATTATCTTCAAGTTTAAGTGATGACTTGAAATGTAAACATGAAAAAGCTTGGGGAAATTAAACATGACAATGCAAGTTCACTTAGTTGTTCTTGAGAGTTAGTGATGGCATCAAAATAAACATGCTATGCAAGGCATAAACTTAAACATGAATGCAACTTGTTTTATCTTTACTAGAGCTCTTGCAAGACTTTTAGAGGGACATTACTAGCCTAACCCAACATGTATCTTAACAAATGGGGAATGAGCTTTAGAGTTCTTAGCACCAAATCTTCAAAGAAGACTTTGGTTTGAACTTCATCATCAAGCTCATGAGTGTGGACTAAGATGAAAACACCAACACTCAACAAAACATCATAAATAAAACTACTTATATTCTTTATTTTATTGCTCATGGGCTTCAATCTAGAGTAAACTCTTAGAATGGCCGACCAACTTTAAGGTTGGCAAGGGTAAGCTTTGAGCTTTTTGAAATCTTAGGATTAATTTTTCTTAACAAAACTTTTGTGATCTACTTTACATTTTTAGCAAACTTTGTCCAAACCAAGGCAAAAGAAACCGAAATCCTTCAAAGGAAAAGGGAAAGGAAACCGAAATCACTCAAGAAAGAAAGGAAAAGGAACCGAAAATTATAAGCAAGGAAAAGAAAGAAGCATAAGCATGTATGGTCCAAGACCAAGTTGTTTCAAGCTTTAGAGGTTTCTCACATGACAACAACAAGTCATTATCTTGAAACCTCATCATCAAGCTCATGTTCTCTTTATAAAAGGGCTTCTTGGTAAAAAGAAAAAGGAAGAGGAAAAGAGTTTGAAACCAAGAGAAAACTAGAACTTTTCTTGAAGAACACAAGCAAAAACATTAAAACAAAACCCCTACCTAAGGAAGTCTTTGAGAGAGATGAAAGGAAGCTTTGTTTTCTTGATGAAATGAGAAGGAAATCCTCTTGAAACTTGGATGAAGAATTCGGCCAATGTGAGGGAATTTGAGAGGAAATGAGAGAATTTTTGCAAGAAGTGTAAACTTAACAAATGAATCAAAGTGTGACAAGGTTCATCAAGGCTTGGTATTTATAGAAATTTTCAACATTGAGGCTTCAATGGGGGAGGAACCCGCCATTTGGAGAGGAGGAGGGAGGAAATATCTCTTACAAAGGTATGGCTTTGAGTATGGTTTCAAGCATGGTTGAGTATGGGCACAAGTATGGGCAAGGCATGGCTCTTTGAGTGAGATAAAATTCAACATGTGACACTTTTCTTAGGCCATGTGTAACAGAAAATCATTCAAAAATTAATTTGAGCTTTGTTATTTGTAATTTCAAAAATATAACTATGTAGCGATGATGAGGGCGGCCCAACGACGTATAAAAAAAAATTTAAAAAAAAAAAATTTCGGGCGGGGTGAATAGTAACCTTGTGGGCCCCAAGCTGGATAGCTGAAACCCTAGATTTGGGCCATGGAGGTGCCCAAAATTAGGAAAACATGGGAACAAGGTTAGAAATAGGTAGGAATGATGATTTTATACCTGAAATTAATTTTCGGGTAATATCGGTTTAATGGTATTGTTACCGTTCGTGAGATTTCAATGCGGTTTTTAACACCGAAAGACACTTTCATTACCACAAATGGATGCTACCCACCTAATCAAGACATGTGGAAGGCCAAGATTTCATCTTGGAATCCAAGATCAAATCCTAGCCATCCATCCTTGCCTTGTCATCAAGTTAATCATTTCCTTGACAAATATCTTGACTTGCCATTAATAACAAGCCTAGTCACCCATTCTTCTTAAAGAAAACACCTCCATTTCGTGGCCAGCAAGGGGAGAAGAGAACAGCCACCATTTTTGTTCCCTTGAGCTTAATCTTGAGTTCTAACATCAAAAACCCTAAGCTAGAGTTGTTAAAACATCAAAACTTCTTCACCAAACTTGTTCTACACTTAATTCTTTACAAATCTAACCGATTAGAATTTGAATCCATCACTTTTTCCAACCTTGAGGGCACACAATCAGAGGTTAAAGGAAGGGTTTGATGTTGGTGGGGAAGCTTTGAAGTGAAGCAAAAACACTCTAGAGCATCATTTGGAGCATAGAGCTCAAGAGCTCTCAAAGTAGGGTTTTTGCTGCTTTTCTTGTGCAATTTTTCAATTCTGTTTTGGCTTACCCTAATTCCGAAATTTTTGATGATATTGATGATTAACATATTGATATTGATGTATGAATTTTTGTGTTGGGTTTGGATGGTTTTAAAATGGTTTTCTCTCAAGTGAAGTTGGAACTAGGTTGCTGGACTGGTTTCTGTTCTGTGATCAGAATTTGTCACGAATTTTCTGGAAATTTTTTGGGTGGTTTCATGAGCCATGAAAATTATATGTTGTATTTAACCTCTTAAACTATACACACGAATTTTCTTAGGAGTTAATTCTAAGGTTTGATACCTCAAAAAAATTGAGAACCGAATTGTACCTGCTGCTGTCTGTGTTGTTGGAACTAAAGTGATAAACTTACCCGAATTTTTCACCATAGAAATTGATTGATTTAGCTCCTGAAATTTTTACACAAGACTAATAACATGTTGAAATACCTCTGTGAATTTTCTTGTACCATGATTCCATCGAATTCTAGGGCTAAAAATTCTGAGAACACAAGTCTGGACTATGAATTTGTGGCTTCTGACCACCAGAATTGCCTATTTTATTGAAGTAGTTATATAACTCTTTTTTGCCCTGAAATTTTTACAGGTTGTTTTAGACACATTGAAGTGTCATGTGAAATTTTCCTTAAGGTTGGAATGGTCGTTTAGTATGGTAATAAAATGTTGCACCTAGGACAATAACTCTGCCAAAGTGCTGGAAAGTAAAAATGGCTGAAAGTTTGTGGTAATATGATATCTAGTCCAAATGTATGACTTAGGAATGCATGCCAATTGTTTCGAATGCTTATTCATAATGACATGGATGAACATCTTATATAATTGAAAGGTCTACATGTGATGGTGACGTGTGATTGCATATTGGATAGTTTAAAGATTGATGTTTTGGACACAAATGAGAATTCCTTGTGAATGAATGTCTGTATGTGTTTTATGTAGGCAATAATGGTATGTTGAATTAAATTCTATGGCCAAAAGAAACATGAGATCCTTTGACTTGTCAAAGGCAAGTAGAGTGAATTGAGATCCCTTCGATTTGTCGAAGGCAAGTAAAGTGAATTGAGATCCCTCCGAATTGTGGGGGCAAATAGAGAGGGATGAAGTCCCTTTTGACTTGTGACATGTAAAAGCATGGTAGAGGCATGATTGAGATTATATTGTGAGTGAATGTCTGTATATGCATTATGTATGTATTTGGAAAAGGAGAAAAGTACTTGATGCACTGATATGAGAAAAGAGAATATATATGGATTTCAGCGTGCATGTTCTGACATATGGACAAAACAGAAACAAGACTTAGATTGAATGAGGGAAGGCGAAAGTAGTAACTTCCCAAAAATTTATCTTGAGTCGGTAGACGTATCGGCTAGGAATAGATCTGTGTGGGATTCGGAAATGGAAAAAAATGAAGTTCGATGACCACGTATAGGACTGAGCTGTCCTGATAGCAGACTATTTCCCTTGTGTGGTGTAATCCACTACAAATACCATTTGGTATAAATTACTTATTGTGGAATTGTCCACGGCAGATACCCGTTGGGTATAACTAAGTCTTTCCTATGTCGATGAAAAGAGAAAAATGCACTGACTTGATCTTATCCATACTATGTGAATTTAATGATGATGTTACACATATGATTGTGATACTTGTATATGTGAGCTTGATAATGATGTGTGTGCTAAGTAAAGATGAGATCCCTTAAATATGTCAAGGGCATGAAAGATCCCCTTCGGTAGGTCAAGGGCATGGAAAGTAAGAAACAATATGAGATCCCCTTCGATGTACCAAGGGCACGTAAGGATAAGAATATATATATGAGATCCCTTCGACATATTGAGGGCACGTGAAGATGAGAATGATTTTAACATCTATGTTGAGACCAATGTATTTAAGTTAAAACTTGATAGTATATATTCTATATGATGATGTATTTGTATCAAGTGATTGAGTACTAAAAAGAATCCACTTCGGAAGGATGATTTTAGAACTTTAAAATGAACCGTGATATATGTTGCATGATTCACACTTTCTTAATAAACCGAAGTGGCTGGGGTGATGACGATGACATTATAAGTATGTGATTGGGGAATTGCCCTACTGAGAATTGTGTAATTCTCACCCCTATGTGTTTCTGTGTTTTGTGTCGCTTAGGTTAAGCTAGGGGACTGGATGCCGCTACGCAAAGGAACTCGGAACAGCAATATGTAGTAGTTAATGCTTTTGATATGTTCTACTTAGTAGAATAGATGTTTATGTAAATGTATTAGAGAACATATATGTACTAAAGCTCCTCTGAGCTTCCTTTTGTATTTGAATATGTATTTAATAAATGTTGTATTTTCCTTATAATATGTGTTATTATCATTATGCTTAGTTACTTTACAAGGCGATCGAGTTTGCTATAGATATTTAAGAAAGGTCCGCAATTAGGAAGTAACAACTCTCAAGTATGGCGCCATGGCTTAAGAATGGGGTTGTACTTGGGAGGATGTTACATTATGGTATAGAGCAGTTCATCCTTGTAGGACCTTGAGGAATGGGACTGACTATGCTTCCAAAGTTAGATAAGTCATGCCTTGAATCTTATCTATATGATAAGATATAGGGTTTAGATATGCATGACGTTAGTGGTGTTGTAGTTGGTTGCTATCACACTTAACTTAGTGTTGAGCCTGATCAACTCAATATCTTTGTTTAGTGTGTTCAGGAACCAATGGCAGACCGTGGACGTACTAGGAACGAGGAACTTGAACCGGACCACATGATGAGTACCCTCTGGGACATGGCCCCGATATGAGGACACAAACCACAACGACAAAGTAGGGTATTCACCATAATTGAAGGGATGTCACCACCCAAGAATTCGACCTAAGGTAGGACGTTTAGGATTTGATTGAACTGTTTGAATTGTGTGTGAATTCCTTGTTTGATTTATGAAAGTTTGTCTTTTGAGAATTGTTTTCAAAGGAATTTTGAGGGCAAAATTCTTTTTAAGGTGGTGGTAATGTAACATCCCGAAAATCATTCAAAAATTAATTTGAGCTTTGTTATTTGTAATTTCAAAAATATAACTATGTAGCGATGATGAGGCGGCCCAACGGACGTATAAAAAAAAAATTTAAAAAAAAAAAATTTCGGGCCGGGTGAATAGTAACCTTGTGGGCCCCACCCGCTGGGATAGCTGAAACCCTAGATTTGGGCCATGGAGGTGCCCAAAATTAGGAAAACATGGGAACAAGGTTAGAAATAGGTAGGAATGATGATTTTATACCTGAAATTAATTTTCGGGTAATATTGGTTTCTGGTACGGCGTTACCCGTTCGGTGAGATTTCGATTGCCTTTTAACACCGAAAGACACTTTCATTACCACAAATGGATGCTACCCACCTAATCAAGACATGTGGAAGGCCAAGATTTCATCTTGGAATCCAAGATCAAATCCTAGCCATCCATCCTTGCCTTGTCATCAAGTTAATCATTTCCTTGACAAATATCTTGACTTGCCATTAATAACAAGCCTAGTCACCCATTCTTCTTAAAGAAAACACCTCCATTTCGTGGCCAGCAAGGGGAGAAGAGAACAGCCACCATTTTTGTTCCCTTGAGCTTAATCTTGAGTTCTAACATCAAAAACCCTAAGCTAGAGTTGTTAAAACATCAAAACTTCTTCACCAAACTTGTTCTACACTTAATTCTTTACAAATCTAACCGATTAGAATTTGAATCCATCACTTTTTCCAACCTTGAGGGCACACAATCAGAGGTTAAAGGAAGGGTTTGATGTTGGTGGGGAAGCTTTGAAGTGAAGCAAAAACACTCTAGAGCATCATTTGGAGCATAGAGCTCAAGAGCTCTCAAAGTAGGGTTTTCTGCTGCTTTTCTTGTGCAATTTTTCAATTCTGTTTTGGCTTACCCTAATTCCGAAATTTTTGATGATATTGATGATTAACATATTGATATTGATGTATGAATTTTTGTGTTGGGTTTGGATGGTTTTAAAAATGGTTTTCTCTCAAGTGAAGTTGGAACTAGGTTGCTGGACTGGTTTCTGTTCTGTGATCAGAATTTGTCACGAATTTTCTGGAAATTTTTTGGGTGGTTTCATGAGCCATGAAAATTATATGTTGTAGTTAACCTCTTAAACTATACACACGAATTTTCTTAGGAGTTAATTCTAAGGTTTGATACCTCAAAAAAATTGAAACCGAATTGTACCTGCTGCTGTCTGTGTTGTTGGAACTAAAGTGATAAACTTACCCGAATTTTTCACCATAGAAATTGATTGATTTAGCTCCTGAAATTTTTACACAAGACTAATAACATGTTGAAATACCTCTGTGAATTTTCTTGTACCATGATTCCATCGAATTCTAGGGCTAAAAATTCTGAGAACACAAGTCTGGACTATGAATTTGTGGCTTCTGACCACCAGAATTGCCTATTTTATTGAAGTAGTTATATAACTCTTTTTGCCCTGAAATTTTTACAGGTTGTTTTAGACACATTGAAGTGTCATGTGAAATTTTCCTTAAGGTTGGAATGGTCGTTTAGTATGGTAATAAAATGTTGCACCTAGGACAATAACTCTGCCAAAGTGCTGGAAAGTAAAAATGGCTGAAAGTTTGTGGTAATATGATATCTAGTCCAAATGTATGACTTAGGAATGCATGCCAATTGTTTCGAATGCTTATTCATAATGACATGGATGAACATCTTATATAATTGAAAGGTCTACATGTGATGGTGACGTGTGATTGCATATTGGATAGTTTAAAGATTGATGTTTTGGACACAAATGAGAATTCCTTGTGAATGAATGTCTGTATGTGTTTTATGTAGGCAATAATGGTATGTTGAATTAAATTCTATGGCCAAAAGAAACATGAGATCCCTTTGACTTGTCAAAGGCAAGTAGAGTGAATTGAGATCCCTTCATTTGTCGAAGGCAAGTAAAGTGAATTGAGATCCCTAAATGTGGGGCAATAGAGAGGGATGAAGTCCCTTTTGACTTGTGACATGTAAAAGCATGGTAGAGGCATGATTGAGATTATATTGTGAGTGAATGTCTGTATATGCATTATGTATGTATTTGGAAAAGGAGAAAAGTACTTGATGCACTGATATGAGAAAGAGAATATATATGGATTTCAGTCGTGCATGTTCTGACATATGGACAAAACGAAACAAGACTTAGATTGAATGAGGGAAGGCGAAAGTAGTAACTTCCCAAAAATTTATCTTGAGTCGGTAGAGTATCGGCTAGGAATAGATCTGTGTGGATTCGGAAATGGAAAAAATGAAGTTCAATGACCACGTATAGGGCTAACTCGTCCAGACTATTTCCCTTGTGTGGTGTAATCCACTACAAATACCATTTGGTATAAATTACTTATTGTGGAATTGTCCACGCAGATACCCGTTGGGTATAACTAAGTCTTTCCTATGTCGAATAAAGAGAAAATGCACTGACTTGATCTTATCCATACTATGTGAATTTAATGATGATGTTACACATATGATTGTGATACTTGTATATGTGAGCTTGATAATGATGTGTGTGCTAAGTAAAGATGAGATCCCTTAAATATGTCAAGGGCATGAAAAGATCCCCTTCGGTAGGTCAAGGGCATGGAAAGTAAGAAACAATATGATCCCTTCGATGTACCAAGGGCACGTAAGGATAAGAATTATATATATGAGATCCCTTCGACATATTGAGGGCACGTGAAGATGAGAATGATTTTAACATCTATGTTGAGACCAATGTATTTAAGTTAAAACTTGATAGTATATATTCTATATGATGATGTATTTGTATCAAGTGATTGAGTACTAAAAAGAATCCACTTCGGAAGGATGATTTTAGAACTTTAAAATGAACCGTGATATATGTTGCATGATTCACACTTTCTTAATAAACCGAAGTGGCTGGGTGATGACGATGACATTATAAGTATGTGATTGGGGAATTGCCCTACTGAGAATTGTGTAATTCTCACCCCTATGTGTTTGTGTTTGTGTCGCTTCCAGGTTAAGCTAGGGGACTACGATGCCGCTACGCAAAGGAACTCAACAGCAATATGTAGTAGTTAATGCTTTTGATATGTTCTACTTAGTAGAATAGATGTTTATGTAAATGTATTAGAGAACATATATGTACTAAAGCTCCTCTGAGCTTCCTTTTGTATTTGAATATGTATTTAATAAATGTTGTATTTTCCTTATAATATGTGTTATTATCATTATGCTTAGTTACTTTACAAGGCGATCGAGTTTGCTATAGATATTTAAGAAAGGTCCGCTAATTAGGAAGTAACAACTCTCAAGTATGGCGCCATGGCTTAAGAATGGGGTTGTACTTGGGAGGATGTTACACCATGAATTCGGCCAAGATTGGGCAGCCAAGGGGAGGTTAATTTGTTCATGTAATTGTGGTTTAGGGGTGTGTTTAGGTGTTTCTTTGATTAAGGTTTTGGTTAGGAGTTGTAAGAAAGTGTTCAGGTGAAGTAATTGGCTAATTAGGAGTGTCAAGACTTGATTAGGAGTGGTCATACTAGATTAACAAATTAAATTCATTTCTTAGTCAAATGAGGTATGGCACAATTCCCTAATTTAAGGAATTGGAGAGAGAAAATACTATTCAAGATTCCATGACTAGGAATCTTGAATTAAAGAATGCAATTAGAGTTTATCCAAGTAATCTTAGGTTCTAATTAACCTTAATAAATCATTTTGACTCTAGATTAATTATCTAAATAAATTAATCTTCAATTAGAGCCTAATATTGCTAAGGTTTGCTTAATTGCGTCATTAGGCTCACTGTATAATTTCCTAGGGGCAAAATGGTAATTTTGCACTAAACTACCGGGACCTTCTGGTCAACTAGACATCAAATATCACTCATAAACATCATTCCAAACTTCCTAGAAAAGTTCAGGGTTCAAACGGCACATTTTACTCGTGTAGAATACGCAGGGTATTTTGGTCATTTTGAGTTGAAAGTTCGGAAAACGAGATTTTCACCTTAATATCAAACATAACAATTATAACCCCTTCAAACATTGAGTTGACCCGTTCGAGGACCCGGGGCAACTGTCCTTTAATTGGGTAAAAATGACCTTAGGGGCATTTTGGTCATTTGAACTCAAATAGCAAATCGGGCGTTACAACTACCCTCCCTCATCAATAGGGGAGTAGGGAGAGCTTCAGAGTATACGTGGGTAGGCGAGTCCTGATGGGGTCAGTCTCCAAATGCCTCGAGCGAGGAACATAACGAGAATCACGAACGAGAGCACGGTGGTGTATGTGCGAAGGATCTTTCTTGTTGTGCGTACGCGCACACTCAAAAACCATGTCATCACTGGACGGGGAAGTCAAAGAGAAATGGTAGCTAGGAACAGGGTGTGCAAATGGGCGTCCCATGAACATAAAGGCTCTGAAGAAGACATCCTTCAAAATGGTAAGACCGATGCTCGGGGTCAAATGAATCTCCTAAGTGGGGATGTCAATGAAAAGGATGAACGCCATCAGAATATGAAGACATGATGAAAATGAAGAAAGAGGGAGTGAGAATCTTACTAAAGAATCTCAGGAGGGTATCCTTCTACCTAAGTGACATCATCAACATCTTCAGGGACCTTGAGTTTTATTATGAAATAGTGAGCATGCAAAGATTCATTTACCAAGTTTTAAAACATCAATTACCGAGGCCCATCCATTTTATCATGCGTCTTGTAATGAATGCATAATACTTTATGATGATATGCAACACTTAATCTTATAGCATACATCTAACTTCATAGCAAACATAATATACATAGAACATTATTCATGAATGACATTCTTTGGTTCACTAGGTGACTTAAATGTAGTTCGCTTTCACTCTTGGGGCCACTTGATAACTCTTCCTATTTGAGAGTACTTCTAGGTTATGAGCCCATCCCTCACTTATCGTCACTAGCGTATACTTATCCCTTTTGAATAGTTGAAGTCCCGACTTAAAAGTACGGGTTAGTGGGCAAGAATCACCTTTTCATCACTTATAGTTTGATGAGTCCAAAGGATTATTTCCTCATGTTTCAAGTCACCTTAAGTCTTAGCATGTTATACCAAGATGCAATACATAATGCATAAATATAATAGTTCTTCATATATTTCAAACACAAGCATTTCCAATGTTTCCAAAGAAACGATAACATGCAAGATGATGAATTCTAACTTTAGAGATCAAGTACCCACATAGCATCAAATATCACATGAATTCATCATCTCAAATCATCAACACATAAATATTCCCTTAAATAGCCAAACCCTTAAATCGGGTAACTCTAATTGTCAAATTATTTTCTTATGCATCTAAGGAATTTATTATCATCATTACCACTAATTATTTAGCTCAAGAACATCATTAATCAAAGTTGGACAGCATAGGTAGTAAAAAGATTTCAATGATTTACAGTGTGCTAGATGTTGCGTTTTACACCCTTTCTCATTCCTGGTTTTTCCTATGATGCTAAAATTAATTCCTAAACCATTTATAGGTCATTTTTACTCAAGTAAACATGGTACAACCTGATTTTATAATCTTTAAAGGTGCTGGAACAGAATGCATAATTCCTTTCCTTTGGAGTTCTAGAAATCTCGTTTTCAATTCTTTTTAGCTACTAGGCTTGCCCAAAGTGCCAAGAACAATTATCACCTCAATTAGCAAGATATTTAACATATTTAAAACATCTAAAACAGAATTAAAGGTGCTGGAAAATTAAAGACAAAACCGAAAAGTAACAAGTTCCATAAGCATAAATTAAGGCATTTCTAGTAACTAAGTTTCATACTTAAAAACAACTTCTAAGTTAAGACACATAATAAATATGTTAGACAAGGAAACATAACCATGAATGCAAGTTCAATTCTTTATTTTAGTGCTCTAGGCCTCTTAGAGTATTTACTCTAAATCACATCTCAACTTTAAAGTTGAGATAGGTAGGCTTGGAGATTAATTATTAAGTGATAACTTGGAAAGTAAATATGCTAGGCAAGGAAATATAAACATGAATGCAAGTCCATTTCTTTATTTTAGTGCTCTAGGCTTCTTAGAGTATTTACTCTAAATCACATCCCAACTTTAAGGTTGAGATAGGTAGGCTTTGAGATTAATTATTTAAGTGATAATGCATGCTTCTTCATACTTTGTAAAAGTAAAACTCAAGCTCTAGAGGTTTCATTGTGATGAACTCATAGCCATCATCTAGAAAATCTCATCATTAAGCTATCATGAAAGACCAACAAGGCCTTGAAGGCCGAATTGCTTAAGAAAGAAAAAGAAAACCGAAATGATATAGCATAGGGAATCCATCAAAACATCATTTTAAACCAAGAACAAAGCTTAACAAAGCAAGAAAATAACTTTCAATACAACTCCCTACCAAAGGTTTGCTTTCCTTGGAGGTGAAAAAGACTTGATCTTGAAGGGAGGATGAAAGAAAAATCTTCTTTGGGACTTGAAGGTGCTTTCGGCCAAAGAGGAAAAGAAAGGAAGAAAGTTGTGTTTTCTTGAGTTTGATCTTTGGAAAGGTAAGGCTAAGTGTTTAAGAGGTAGTGTATGGTTGAGAGGTGGTGTTCTTTGTGAGCAAGAAGAAGATGAAAAAGATAAAAGAACTCTTGAAATTTGAGAGAAAAAGAAAGAACTTAGGATTGCTTTTTGAAGCTAAACTTGGCAAATGAACAAAAGGTAACGAAGTTCATCCAAGCATGGTATTTATAGAAAACAAAATTAAGGATGAAATGGTGGAGGAAGGCCGAGGCATTTGCAAGGCTTTGGGAAATATCTCATTAATTTGGTCATTCAAAGGCATGGTTCAAGGCATGGTGGAGTATGGTTCCAAGCAAGGTCCAAGGTATGGCTTAAAGCATGGTTCTTTGTGTGTAAAATAAATCAACATGTGATGAATCATGGAGGAGTGGCTTCGGCCATGTGCAGCCAATGTGGGAGGAAATTTGTCATCTAATTGTGGTTTAGAGGTGTGTTTAGGTGTATCATTGATTAGGCTTTTGATTAGGACTTTGTAAGTAGTGTTTAGGCAAGGTAATGGGTAATTAAGGTTATCAAGACATGATTAAAGAGTTGGTCTTGCTTCATTAGTGAAATAAAACTCATTTTATATAAAAACCATTCATAAACACAACTCCTTGATTTAAGGAATTGGAAGTAAGAAAATACTATTCAAGATTTCATGACATGGCATCTTGATTTTTTAGACAAAGATTAAAGTGTATCTAAGCAATCTTAGGTTCTAATTAATCTTCATAAATTATTTTGACCCTAGATTAGTAATTAGAATTTGCTAATCTTTAATTAGAGCCTAATATTGCTTAGGTTTTGTTAATCACGTCATTAGGCCTATAATGCACTTAGCTAGGGGCAAAATGGTAATTTTTCATAAAAACCTTCCGGGCTACCCGGGCTTAACAAGTTATTAAACATAGCTTAAAAACATCATTTAAAACCTTTTGGTGAAATCTGGTTCAATTGGAACTTTGTTAATGAAAATAGCCGGGGCATTGGTCATTTTGCGTGGAACTCAAAAATGAGATTCTTCTCTTATTAACACACATAACACATATAATCCCCTTATCATCAACAAACGTCCCCTTAAAGATGACTTACGGCGATCCTCATTTTCTAGGTAAAATGATCTCAAGGGCATTTTGGTCATTTGCACATGGAAAAATGGGCATTACATTACTCCCCTCCTTAAAAAGAATTTCGTCCTCGAAATCGTTACCTGAAGAGCTCGGATACTGTGCTTGCATGTTCTCTGTAGCTCCCACGTGAGTTCTTCTGTTCTACCTTGTCCCACGCAACTTTAACCAAAGGTACAGCCTTATTCCTTAGTTGCTTAACTCCTCGGTCAACGTTCCGTGGGTGGCAAGTTAAATGTTAGGTCGTTCCTTAATTGTGCATGTTTTGGCTCTAGTGCATGGCTTGGGTCAAATTGATACTTTCTCAACTGGAGACATGAAAAATCGTGAAGGTTGGACAAACTTGGGGGTAGGGATATACGATAGGCTACAGACCTAACCTTCCTAAGGATTTCAAATGGGCTAAGAAATCTGGCTCAATTTCTTTACTTTCATCGCTCGACCTATGCTTGTGGTAGGGGTGATCCTTAGGAACACGTGTTCCTTTCTTGAAACTCTAGCTGCTTGTGCGCTTGTCTACATAGCTTTTCTATCGACTTTGAGCAGTGAGAATTTTATCCTTAATTTTCTTGATTTATTTCGTTGTTTCCCTCACAACATCAGGTCCGATTAGATATTACTCCCCAAATTCATACCAACATAAGGGCGATTGACATTTTCGTCCATAAAGGGCCTCATACGTGCCATGCCAATGCTCGCATGATAACTATTGTTATATGCAAATTCGATTAGCAAGTACTTATCCCAACTTCCTCTTTAGTCCAAAACACACGCCCTTAAAATATCCTCTAAGGTTTGGATAGTTCTTTTGGATTGACCATCAGTTGTAGGTGATAAGTCATGTTTAGACACAACTTTTGATCCAAATGCCTTTTGAAAGGCTCCCCAAACTGTGATGTAAATCGCGGATCCTGGTCTAAGATTATCATCGACGGTACTCCATGCAACCTTACTATTCTGATATACAACTTTGCTAACCTATCCAAGGAATAAGTCACCTTAATAGGTAAAAAGTGGGCTGACTTAGTCAACCTATCCACTATCACCCATATAGCATCATGGTTCGCTTAGGTCCTTGGTAGTCCAGTTACAAAATCCATGGAGATATTCCCACTTCCATTCGGAATCGATAGTGGTTGCAACATTCCAGAGGGTTTTTGGTGCTTAATCTTCACCTTCTGCAGACTAAGCACTTACTTACCTACGCACTTACGTCCCTTTCATGCCTGGCCACCAAAACATTTTCTTCAGATCTTGGTACATCTTGGTGGTACCTGGGTGAATGGTAAAATGACTTTTATGGGCTTCTTCCAAGATCTCTATGGAGGTCACCACTAGCTGGACGTAGATCCTACCTTCAAACCTCCATACTCCCTTGGCATCTTGTGCAAAACCCTTCAACTTCTCTCGCACGCTTCTAGAGTCTCTTGAAACTCTTTATCCTTCTCTTAGGCTTGAGTGATCCTTCTCCTAAAGTCACTCGTCACACTAAGATGGCATACCCTTATGCTCTTAGTGGTCAAGGTCATTCCTAGGTTTAGATCTCTAAACTTTTCAATCAACTCTACCTCCTTAACCATCATGTCAGATAGGTGCAAGGTTTTCCTACTTAAGGTGTCAGCCACTACATTGGCCTTGCTAGGGTGGTAGTTTAGCCTGAAATCATAATCCTTCAAGAACTTCATCCATCTCCGTTGCCTCATGTTTAGCTCTTTTTAATCAAAGAGGTACTTCAGACTTTTATATCGAAGAACACCTCAAACTTTACTCCATACAAGTGATGTCTCCATATCTTTAGAGCAAATACTACTGGCTAACTCAAGGTCATGGGTAGGGTAGTTTGCTCATGTGGCTTGAGTTGGCTAGATGCATAGGCCACCACTTTCCTATTTTGCATCAGTACACAACCCAAACCTTTACCAAGCATCACAATATACCTTAAAAGTACATTGGGTCGGTAAAACCAAGACAAGGGTTGAGGTTAGCTTGAGTTTTAGCTTCTAAAGCTCTTTTCACACTCCGGTCCATGAAAGGGTGTCCTTCCTAATTAGCTTGGTTAGGGGTAAGGAAATCTGGAAAACCCTTTGATAAACCTAATAATAGCCAGCTAGACCCAAAAAGCTTCTAATCTCCATTACCGTTGCAAGTCTTTCCCATTTCATCACGTCTCCACCTTATTAGGGTCTACAGCAATCCCTCCTTTGGATACCACATGCCCTAAAAACTTCACCTCATCCAACCAGAATTCACACTTAAATAGCTTGTCATATATTTTCTTTTCCTTCAAGATCTCCAACACTATGGTTAGGTGATGTTCATGCTCCTCGTGGGTCTTAGAGTAGATGAGAATGCCATCTATAAAGACGACCACGAACTAATCCAAATAGGGTCTAAAGATCTTATTCATGTAATCCATAAACAAAGCTGAGCATTGGTTAAACCAAAGGACATAATTGCAAACTCAAAATGGCCATATTGAGTGCAAAAGGCTGTTTTTGGTATATCATCATCTCTCACCCTAATTCTTATGGTAACCTGACCTCAAATTGATCTTAGAAAACACTACCGCACCTTTTAGTTGGTCCATCAGGTCATCGATCCTAGGCAAAGGATACTTGTTTTCATCGTTACTTTATTCAATGCCTATAATCAACACACATTCTCATACCTCCGTTTTTTCTTCACAAACAAACCGGGCTCCCTAATGCACTGGGCCTAACAAACTTCTTCTCCAAGAGATTCTCCAACTGTTTTCAACTCAGCTAACTCCAAAGGGGACATTATATATAGGGCTATGGATATGGGTCCTATCCCGAAGGTCTATAGAAAATTCTATTTCTCTTGGGGAAACTAGGTATCTCATTGGAAACACTTCGGATAATTTCTCACTATAAGTATCTCATCAATACTTTGCTCAAAGTCTATATCACTAGCAGCCAAAAGAACATAACCTTTATTCTCACCCTTACCACAGTTCATTCTACAGCATTTATGTACAAACTTACAAGTTTCCTAGTTTCATAAGGAATAAAAGAAAGGTGATGGTTTTCTCATAAGTTCAATAATACATAGTTGGCCTCAAGCCAATCCATGCCAAGAATCACATCTAGGCCTTGCATAGGTAAGCAAATGAAATCTAGAACAAAGGATCTATTTTCAATAATAAAACTACATCTAAGCAACATTTACAAGTCCTAACAAGTTTTCCAAAGGGTAGAAACAATGAGATCAAAAGGAAGTTCTATCATATGCAATTTAAGGGTCTCAACACAAGAGTAGGATATAAAAGAATGGGAGGCGCCAAAATCAAATAGTACAATTAAGTTTTTACCATACATTTCACACTTACTTTCCATGAGATTCCGTGACTTCATCGTTTCCTCTGCATTGAGGGTAAAGACTCTTCCTTAGCATTGTGGTATGGGATTGGGGGTTGATGGGTTCCTCTTTGCACAATCTCAGAGATGTGCCCAGGCTTTCCATTGAAACAGACATTCATTCCAGTTAGCATGGCAAGCTCCCATGGTTTTTGCCACACTTAGGACGTCTGGATGGTAAGGATCTGAGGTACAGCTGGGCTCTTTGAGGTGCCTTTCCTTTGTTGTTGTTGTTTGGCCCACCTTGATTGAAATTCCTTCGGGGTCCTTGCGACTTCTGTTGAGGTTGGAACAGGGGTCGTTTTGTTTCTTGAACTTCTGGCCTTGGGGTGCTAGCGTCTTTGTGATGTTGTCAGATTTGGTGACATTCAACTTCCTCTGCCCTTCCTTAATGATGTGGCATTTGTTAACTAGGGTAGAAAGTCCCTAATTTCCAAATAGACGACTCAACATTGAGTTTGGCCTTCAGTCCGAACTCATACTTGATACACTTTCAGGATTGTCCGGGTTGCCTTGGTACATCCTTGAGAATTTGATGAGATCTTCAAACTTGGCGGTATATTGAGCAACAGTCATGCCTCCTTGAACGAGTTGCATAAACTCAATGTTTTTGGCGTTCCGAGAGACTCGGGAAAATATTCTCGTAGAAATGGGCCATGAACAATTCCCAATCAATGGCGGACCCGTCGCCTCCAAGAGTCTTTGGCTCTGGTCACCAAAAACCTGATCTCCCTTGAGCATGTAAGTTGCAAAGGTTACTTTCTATTCTTCCCTGCATGGAACCAGGAAAGATCTTCTCCGTGCTCCTAATCTACTCATCAACAAGATTTGGGTTTATGGTCCCCTTAAAGGTTGGCGGGTTTGCCTTGCAGAACTCCCAAAAAACGAGCGTGTTCAGGGACCTCTGTGCCATTGGACCATGACCTACCAGCTTGGCGATCTTGATCCATCCTTTCCATCATCATCCTCATAGTTCTTGCCACGTCGTGAAGTGCTTCGGTGGTCTCGTTTTACCTGATTTCCTGTCGAGTTCCTAGTCTTGTCGACGTGCCATTGGTTCCTATACACACGAAACAACAACACTGAGGTGATCAGGCTCAATATTCCATGTAAAGTGAGCAAGTTACCATAGCACGTGCAACATACAGGAGTTATGCATTTCTAATCCTCAAGCTTTATCCTAGTGATAAAACACCTACACATGACATTTCTAACGTATTATGCTTAAGAAGCATAGTAGTCCAATCCTCAAGGCTCGTGAAATTTAACCTCTGATACCAAAATATAACACCTAATAATTAACTCAACACGCCTAGGACGTATTCTAGTTGATTATTAGATATTACTCTTTGTTTCAGTTTCTTATATCATACTTGAAAATACTTAATAAAAATATGAGCCAATTTTTTTTTTTTGAAAAACACAAACAAAACGTGAGCGCGCATAACATAAGCGATTCAACGAAAAGCGTAACATGTAAAAGAATAACATAGACAGAAATATCAGATAGGCTCATAAAAGATCATCCATTAGCACACCATAGTTAAACATATCATAATTTACCTACCCATGGAAGGTGAGTTAAGTTTAGTACATCATAGAAAAGCAAATACATAGGAAAGGAAAATACAAAGGAAAACATGCCTACCTAGTGCACCTAAGATACATAACCTTTATAACAAAAGAAGGTTATCCTAAGCTAGTAGTGGTGTGTTCACTAAAGGTCATCTAAGAGGTCTACGCCTGGCCCTGGAAGGGAGAATATAACCGATCCATGAGCAAAACTCGTCGGGAGGGGGCACACGAGATGGCTGAACATGGGTTCCATGTCTGGGCGCATGGATGGCCTCCTGCCAACCTCAGCTGGTGACCGTCCTCACTACCCTCCCTCATCAATGGGAGTAGGGCAGAGCTCTCATAGTATATGTAGGTAGGCGAGTCCTCTGATGGGTCAGTCTCCGAATGCCTTGAGCGAGGAACATAATCTAGAAATCACAAACAGGAGACGTGGTGGTGTACGTGCGAAGGATCCTCTCGTTGTGCGTACGCGCATGCTCAAAACCATGTCATCACCGTATAGGAGAGTTCGAAGAGAAATGGTAGCTAGGAACAAGGTGTGCAATGGGCGTCCCACGAACATAAAGACTCGGTAGGAACGTCCCTCAAAATGGTAAGACTAATGCTTGGGGTCAAAATGAACCTCCCAAGTGGGGGTGTCAATGAAGAGGACGAACGTTAGAATCTGAAGACATGATGGAAAGGAAGAAAGAGGGAGTGAGAATCTTACTAAAGAATCTTAGTAGGGTATCCTCCTATCTAAGTGACATCATCAACGTCTTCAGGACCTCGAGTTTTATTATGAAATACTGAGCATGCAAAGATTCATTTACCAAGTTCTAAAACATCAATTACCAAGGCCCATCCATTTTATCATACGTCTCGGTAATGAATGCATCATACTTTATGATGATATGCAACACTTAATCTTATAGCATACATCTAACTTCATAGCAAACATAATATGCATAGAACATGATTCATGAATGATATTCTCTGGTTCACTAGGTGACTTAAATGTAGTTCACTTTCACTCTTGGGGCCACCCTAACTCTTCCTTTTTTAGAGTTCTTCTAGGTTATGAGCTCATACCTCACTAGTCATCACTAGTGTATACTTATCCCTTTTGATAAGTTAAAGTCCCGACTTAAAAGTATGGGTAAGGGGAGAATCACCTTTTCATCACCTATAGTTTGATAAGTCCAAAGGATCATTTTCTCATGTTTCAAGTCACCTTAAGTCTTAGCATGTTATACCAAGATGCAATACATAATGCATAAATATAATAGTTCTTCATATATTTCAAACACAAACATTTCTCATGTTTCCAAAGAAACAATAAAATGCAAGATAATGGATTCTAACTTTAGAGATCAAGTACCCACATAGCATCAAATATCACATGAATTCATCATCTCAAATCATTAACACATAAATATTCCCTTAAATAGCCAAACCCCTCAATTGGGTAACTCTAATTGTCAAATTATTTTCATATGCATCTAAGGGATTTATTATCATCATTACCACTAATTATTTAGCTCAAGAACATCATTAATCAAAGTTGGACAGCATAGGTAGTAAAAGATTTCAATGATTTACGATGTGCAGAAGTTACGTTTTACACCTTCCTCATTACCGGCTTTTCTATGATGCTAAAATTAATTCCTAAACCATTTATAGGTCATTTTTACTCAAGTAAACATGGTACAACCTGATTTTATAATCTTTAAAGGTGCTGGAACAGAATGCATAATTCCTTTCCTTAGGAGCTCTAGAAATCTTGTTTTCAATTCATTTTAGCTACTAGGCTTGTCCAAAGTGCCAAGAACAATTATCATCTCAATTAGCAAGATATTTAACATATTTAAAACATCTAAAACAGAATTAAAGGTGCTGGAAAATTAAAGACAAAACCGAAAAGTAACAAGTTTCATAAGCATAAATTAAGGCATTTCTAGTAACTAAGCTTCATACTTAAAAACAACTTCTAAGTTAAGAGATATAATAAATATGTTAGACAAGGAAACATAACCATGAATACAAGTTCAAATCTTTATTTTAGTGCTCTAGGTCTTTTAGAGTATTTACTCTAAATCACATCTCAACTTTAAAGTTGAGATAGGTAGACTTGGAGATTAATTATTAAGTGATAACTTGGAAAGTAAATATGCTAGGCAAGGAAATATAAATATGAATGCAAGTCCATTTCTTTATTTTAGTGCTCTAGGCTTCTTAGAGTATTTACTCTAAATCACATATTAACTTTAAGGTTGAGATAGGTAGGCTTTGAGATTAATTATTTAAGTGATAATGAATGCTTATTCATACTTTGTAAAAGTAAAACTCAAGCTCTAGAGGTTTCATTGTGATGAACTCATGGTCATCATCTAGAAACTCTTATCATTAAGCTATCATGAGAGACCAACAAGGCCTTGAAGGCCGAATTGCTTAAGAAGAAAAAGAGAAAACTGAAATGATATAGCATAGGGAATCCATCAAAACATCATTTTAAACCAAGGACAAAGCTTAACAAAGCAAGAAAATAACTTTCAATACAACTCCCTACCAAAGGTTTGCTTTCCTTGGAGGTGAAAAACACTTTATCTTGAAGGGAGGATGAAAGAAAAATCTTCTTTGGGACTTGAAGGTGCTTTTGCCAAGGAGGAAAAGAAAGGAAGAAAGTTGTGTTTCTTGAGTTTGATCTTTGGAAAGGTAAGGCTAAGTGTTTAAGAGGTAGTGTATGGTTGAGAGGTGGTGATTCTTTGTGAGCAAGAAGAAGATGAAAAAGATGAAAGAACTCTTGAACTTTGAGAGAAAAAAGAACTTAGGATTATTCTTTAAAGTTAAACTTGGCAAATGAACAAAAGGTAACCAAGTTCATCCAAGCATGGTATTAATAGAAAACAAAATCAAGGATGAAATGGTGGAGGAAGGCCATGGCATTTGCAAGGCTTTGGGAGGGAAAATATCTCATTAATTTGGTCATTCAAAGGCATGGTTCAAGGCATGGTGGAGTATGGTTCTAAGCATGGTCCAAGGTATGGCTTAAAGCATAGTTCTTTGTGTGTAAAATAAATCAACATGTGATGAATCATGAAGGAGTGGCTTCGGCCATGTGCAGCCAAGGGGGAGGAAATTTTGTCATCTAATTGTGGTTTAGAGGTATGTTTAGGTGCATCATTGATTAGACTTTTGATTAGGTGTTTGTAAGTAGTGTTTAGGCAAGGTAATGGGTAATTAAGGTATCAAGACATGATTAAGGAGTTGGTCTTGCTTCATTAGTGAAATAAAACTCATTTTGTATAAAAACCATTCATAAACACAATTCCTTGATTTAAGGAATTGAAGAAGAAAATACTATTCAAGATTCCATGACATGACATCATGATTTTTAAGACAAAGATTAAAGTGTATCTAAGCAATCTTAGGTTCTAATTAATCTTCATAAATTATTTTGACCCTAGATTAGTAATTAGAATTTGCTAATCTTTAATTAGAGCCTAATATTGCTTAGGTTTTGTTAATCGCGTCATTAGGCCCATAATGCACTTAGTTAGGGGCAAAACACTAATTTTTGAAACCTCCTGGGCTACCAGACTTAACCAGTCGTTAAACATAGCTTAAAAGTATCATTTAAAACCTTTTGGTGAAATCCGAGTTCAATTGGCACTTTGTTCAGTAAAATAGCGGGGCGTTTTGGTCATTTGCGCATCGGAACTCAAAAATGAGATTCGTTGCCTCTAACACACATAACACATATAATCCCCTTATCATCAACAAACGTCCCCTTGAGGATGACTAGGACTTGCAATCCTCATTTTCCAGGTAAAATGACCTCAGGGCATTTTGGTCATTTGTACATGGGAAAAATTGGGGCGTTACATTATCACTAATACCATTAATGTTTTCTGTCTAGGAACTACTAAGTGTACGACTTTTGACATTGTCAGGGACCAAGTTGACATTTTCAATTATTAGGACAAGCTTTTAATGTTGAAATTGTCAAGGACTAACTTGAGGGTTTACAATAAAAAAATTAAAAACCAGTCTATACAAGTGTATTAAAGGCATCACTAAGGTCATTAGAGAAATAATAGTACCGATAGGTTTTTTTTTTTTTTTTTAATGACAGGTTATGGAAATTTTAAAAAAATTACTTATTTTTTTATTGATGGGTATTTTATTTGTACCAACTGGTTTTGGAAATAAAAATTATTTATTTATTTATTGCCGACGTGTTTATTGACATTGTTAAATATTTATTTTATAAAAATACATTTTTAAATATTATATTTTATTCTTTTATGACTGAATACATCACCATATGTGAAGAATTTAAGTAAACTATCTAATTATTTGACATTCATTCATTTATTTATATTTGCATAATAATTTAATCATCAATTAAAATGAATTGAAATAAGTAAATAATGACATGATACTTAATAAACAAAGTAATGAAGTAACAGAGTAAATAAAAAAAGTATCAAAATAATATAAATAAAAGTGCGTTAAATATAAAAAAAATTGTCCAAAATGTAATAGAAATAGCTAGAAAAAGACTAGCCGAAGTCCTCCTCATCAACGTTGTTAGTGTCATCATCATCTAACCCTTTAGAGTCATTACCACCATCAAATAAGGAGAACTTAGTAATGGATAGGAGTGGCATCTGGGGTAGCTTCTTACATTAGGATCCCGAGGCCTCCATGTTGTTGGAGAACCTTATCACATTAATCATAATCTTCTTCTACATCTTGAATTTACTTTTTCTTTCTTGGTTTCTCTTGCTGCT
Organism: Dalbergia oliveri; assembly: GCA_030441495.1. NCBI lineage: Eukaryota > Viridiplantae > Streptophyta > Magnoliopsida > Fabales > Fabaceae > Dalbergia > Dalbergia oliveri. Next base: position 17,020,598 of record JAMLFY010000002.1, on the reverse strand, counting down.
ATTGCTGCTCCATGGATTGCTTCAGTGGAATCTCTTTAAGTTCTTTCTCTACTTCTGATTGGCTCGCCTGCTCCTCCTATCCTAGAAGCTGTGCCTACTACTCTTTCGACCTGGATAAGTTGTACCTGTTGTTGTAGCTCCTGATTTAGGGCATGCACATGCTCCCACATGGCATCATCCTAATAACTAACCCATGGTGAAGGATGAGGACCTACTATTAGGTTAGTACCCCATCCTATACATGTAAACTTTGTAAGGGCCGCCAACCACCTAGGCTTAAATTTCCTTCTCATTTGGAGTAGGAATGTGATAAGGCCCAGCCTTCGCTAGCTAGGTCTAATACTGGTCTAGCCTGCTCCCATAACTCTATATATTCACACTTATAGAGAAAAAAAGATAAAATATATTGTAAGTAATAATTAGACATAAATGAAGGAAATTTAACTAAGATGTTCGATTTTAGACTTACGTATGTCATTTCTGGATGAGGGTTGACCCATACCTCTCTTGTGTCCCCATTCTCACCCTTTCAGCTATATGTCTCTCGAAATAGCTCCTCTTGGTTTGATGGTTTAACTGCCTAGCCTACACGGAAATGTACATTCACATCATAATAAGATACTATTTAATACAATTCAAATGTAGTAAGTTAACAATATATTAAATATAAAATCATTAAAGTTACTAGTAGCTTTTGGGTCCCTTTGAAGTGAGCTATCACTACCTGCAACAAATTAAACTTTTTTCAAGTAACTAAATCACAACAAAAATGTAGTTCAGGGTGCAATCCAAGTCGTCTCACAAGGAATTGATTCGAGAAATTTGGGGATTTTTGTAATTATTGAGAGTAAAATTAAATTGAGAAAAATATTATGGAAAGAATTACTTGCACAAGGGTTCCCTCAGATTAAGAGTTGTTCAATCATTAACTCAAAAGATAAATTTGTCATAGTGGTTGCTTTCATTAATCATGTTTCCATACAACAATGATATAATTCTACTTAACGGTTGTAGAAACGCACTTTTGCTAAGGGTTCCACTAACATATGAACTAGTGATTCACAATCGTGCTTCTATGAACCTATGTCTGTTTAACTACCAATTATAGCAACCTAATTTCCAATGAAATTAATTTCAATCCCTTACCCAATGGATAAACATCATATAGTCAGGCAACTCTCATCAATACAATTGATATTCAAGAGAGATAACAAAGGAGAAAGGAAAACCAATCACAAATTGCAATAAAAATTGATAGTCTCATGAACAACCTTAATCTTCAATCTTTCTTATGACGGTAAAGGGATTACTCCTCCATTAGGGGAATGTTACAATCGTTGTAGAAAAAAATGTAAATTACAATCCAGAAAATTGAAACCAAACAATGATTGAGAGTTCCTAAACCTAGAGAGAGAGTTGATAGAGAAAGAGCATTCTCAAATGTAGTGAGAGTAATGTCGTGAGAGAGAGTAAGAGGCCAGGCCTTTTTTCTTTTCTTGACCTCATTCAGCATAAACAAAATCGGCCCCCGTTTGGAAAAATTACGTCTCTCTGACGCTGACCACTTGCTCAAGTAGTCATTAAGCAGGGCAGTCCTGAGAGATTCCCAAAATTGTGTTCCACTGTCCACCACCTAGGTAGTCATTAACTCCTGGGGCGGTCTTGCGTAACATCCCTTACTTTGCTCCCTCTGTTTACTACCTGGGCGGTGCTTGATCGCTAGGGTGGTCAATAGTGTGCCTGAGTCCCTTCTCTTCTACTCTAATGCACCAACCTGGAAGTCCTTATTATCAAACAACACTCCCACAAAGAGGTTAAAAGCACAAAGCACTTCCAAAAAATGATTATGCACTAAAAACAATGTTGATAGCTATGAAATTGACCGATGATGCATATTGAGGACAAAGTACAAATTCAGTAATTTAACCATTAATTAAGTACAATTCAAATGCAAAATATTCAGAGTTAGGATGGAAAATGGGTGCATAAATGCAACCCATCACCCCTCTGGGTGCTTGACCCGCAGTGTGTAGTGACCTACTTTCATAAAGGTCTAGTCTATCTTGCCTTTCTTGAACCTATCCTTGAAGGTAAGGTCGAATGCTTAAGGGCACTATAGTTTGTGAAGGGTGGCATCATTCAGCCAAAAGCTACTCATGTTTCCCTTGCTAACATCGTTGAACATGTTCCTAAGCGCTTGGAGGATGTAGTCATCCAAGCCCTCTTGATGATGGAGCCTAAGCTCTGGCATGATGTAAAAGACAAAACTCACAACATATAAATAATCATAAGTATATAGATAATATACACATGATTTTAACGTAATCAAATAAATTATAGCATCACCTTTCCACTCTTACCACCACATCTCCTTGACATCTTTCGAGATGTTGGTCCAGGTGAGCCAGAGTGGTTATATATGCTATATATAATCTCTATAATCTGATGGTGACCCTCAGTAAAAAGATTAAAGTTGTTACATAGATGAACCAAATTAAACATAATGACAATATTTTATGCATCACATAAACAAAAATTAAAATATATAATAAAAAACATGTTTAAACTTACCTGTTTACTATTCAACCTAATATGGCGGAGCGCTACTATCAAGGGCCGAGTGGCCTACAATTGGATCCCATTCTATGACCTCTTGAAAAAGTAGATCTGATAAGATATGGGGGGAGTTCGGGCCAGTGGTAGGACTAGGTTTGGGGTCACAACTGTAGATAAGCTTGACTAGGAATAGGGCGGAAATGGATGTCATGACCCGCCTAGGGAATGTGATTGGTATATGAGGGATTAAGTCCCCACAAAAACCCTGGTAACGTGCAACTGACTAATATGCATAAATGAATCAAAATATATTTATAATATCTCAAGTTTAACTAAATTCCATAATTCTAAAAATATCTCCAAAACATAAATCCTAAATAAGAAAGGTATAATAACCATAATCTGGGTCGAAGTCAAACATAATTAAATAAAATAACTATTATCCATAAAGTAAATAAAAACCATATTATGCATGTCCGGATCCTGCCTACATAATTAAAGACACTACTAAACTAACATAACCTATAATAAGCTCCACTCCAAGCGAAGCTCACTAAAGAAGCTGTAGCACTACTAGGGAAGATCTTGTAGTGCAACTGAACCTATAACTATATCTTATAGGGAGAGAGGTGAGTTCATCAAAACTCAATAAGTGAGCCTCCACTCATAACCCACACCTAGACAACAACGAAAATACATAACATATACATGCAACTGATGTAAAACATTTTATATATAATTACATATAATTACTAAAAATAATAATTTAACTAAATCTATAGCAATAACTAATAGAGGAATTTTTCTATACATAAATATTTGAGCTGAAAGTTGAATCTGAGCCATTAACTAATCTGATGGGCACATAACTAGGTCCCATAAATGGACACCATATTGGGTTCCTTCCTTGGGTGAGCTAGTCCTCTAGCGGGCCACTTGGTACCAAGGTTAATGATCAATTTTATAGGCGTTAACTCATTGATTTGTTTCTCACTAATTATTGGCTAAAAATTAATAGCAACAAAATCCATTGTTCTTATTGTTCATACAAAATTGGGATTCATGAAATTTTCTAACGGATAAAATAAATCTAAATTACACATACAACAAGTATGTTCCATGAGCTTTCTAAAATAATAATTTGTCATGATAACTAAAAAACAATAATTTTCTAAATTTCTATAATCCATAAAAGCATATTTCTTGGCATAAATCATTCTAAAATTTCATAAATAATTTATATAATTTAGGAAAAATAATAATAATGATCAAAAGTATGGCCTTGAGCTTAAACCCACTCACCATTGATAGCTTATTGTACTTCCATTGACAACTTGACCTTGGGGAGGAGGTATGATATTGATAACTGCCAAACAATATAATGAAAGTATAAACAATTTGATTTAATCGCCCAAACAATAGGGAGGAAGAATGGTGAGAGAAAACCATGCCTAACAGTACCCAAACTTACAACTAGATAAAAAAGGGAAGAACTGGCTAAATTCCATGAAGATCACTTATCGAAGAGATTAATTGAAGAAAATTGAGAGAAACCACGTTTTCTCTTAAGGAATAGTCCTTGGATAGCTAGGGTTCTTGGGAAAAAATTTGAAAGTATTATGATGTACCAAATATGTGCTAGAAGACAACACACAAATAAAAAAAGAGAAATCATCTTAGAAAGAAAATGCAATTCATGTCATCATCTTAGCTTGGTTCAAGTAAAACACTTATGTATGAAACAAAACTGTTTGGGGACATAAAGCATTTAAGTAATTTAAGTCTTCATAATAAAATATGTTTTTGCTCCCTTTTCTTTCATTTAAGAAAACTAGTCCAGGTAACGCAACGTAGGAAAGGGGCTACTACTTTATTCCAATACTTAACTTTGGTGTAAGTAAATCATGATTTCAAACCAAACTTACCTTATGTTTCTTGTAAAGAATGTTAACAAAATACCCTTGAAAAACCCCTTTTCATCTAGAATATTGCAAAACATTTACTAAGAATCTCAAGTCTTCACAAACCCCGGTTTATCCAAGGATGCAAACACAATCCCAAGAGCATTTAAGAAATCTTGATATCGGAAACATGATCTTTCAATATTATGGGGGCATCTACATAGTAGTAACCCACGAGGCAAGAACGTAATCCTTGTAGTGTCAAAAATGCCTACTCTATATGCTAAGGGTCCTTCGAGCGAATAAGGCCTTTCCGGTCAACATGTATCAGGAGACCTTAAGGCCATATTAAACTTGTCCAGGAATGTATGGACTGAGGTGTTACAATTACTGCCTTTGAAGGGCTAGATTGTCCACTTGATAAGCATATTTAATAGTATCTTACTTTGCTTCAATCCTACTTCTTACTTTTATGTTGTTTACAACCCTCCATTTGATCTACATTTCCCAAGATAAGACATATAATAAACTTGTCTAGCATTTTGTACAATAATAAATAGATCATAACTTGCATATCTTCTAGTATGATTGATTTTAATAATTTTGTAATTATTTTGTTATCGTGTCTTATTTAGTCAAGTAGGATCATGTCATTCACATTTGAATAGCACACATCTTTTCATAAGTTCATCAACGTACTTAAACTCAAGGATTTCCTTAATCATACCATACCAATAACATTGTTCGTCCCAGCATCCTTTTAATACAAACACCATGTTGTCAATTTTTTCCTGCACCTAATCGGTTGTGTAGAGCTTGTACCAATTAACATAGTACATGGGCTAATTTACAACTTTATTTTTTGGGTCCCAAGCTAAATTAAACAAATGGGGACATGTTACAATATTATTTTTGTAACACCCTTCACATCATAAGGCTATGCTTAAGCCATAACCTTATAATGAGCAGTTGTTACCTGTTATCTCTACTTGACCTTTGATTATATATATATATATATATATATATATATATTACATATGAGCCTGCTTTTCTTTACAAACATAAAATGCTTTCTCTTTGAATCATTAAATTTGAACATAAATAATACATCAAAAATACATAATTGTATTATCTGACAACAAAGCAACAACATATATATAACTCTCTCAAACCTTACCCTGTTCACGCATGAACCCTCTAGTCTAGGTAGGGTACTACTCAACATTCACTAAAAAGATAATAAGAAGGCTGACTAAATTCTCTATCATTGATTCATCAAAACTGTGGACCCTGATGCTAGTGCTAGTTGAGAATCTCCACAAAACAACCACCATCATAGCAATCTATGTAAAAATATAATAACAGCGGAATGAGAATCAAAGATTCCAGGAGGAAAAATACTAGTCTACTACATAGTGATATTTGACATAACATTAAAATAATTAAAGTATCTTCAATTTCTTTTGAAATATCAAGCTTGCTTATCCACTTTACTTATTAAATAGGATTATGAGTACACTTATGCTTGAGAATATAAAGGTCATAGGATTCGTATGATAATTGCTCAGTATTTTGGTTGTTTACATAATAATTATTTGGTTTGTTTCATTACTTCTTGGGTACAATCTTATTTTGAACTTTCAACTTGAGAATAGAGCTCATAGGATTCCTAATATACTTCTCATCTGATGTATTTCTAGTGTGTAACACCTCATGTTACATTCTGATATAGTTCATTTATTGTAGTACCTCCCACTACAACCTGATATAGATCATTCTGTGAATCCATGAGCTTATAATCAAACAATTGATATGTAGTTAGTATCATTATTTTCTGTGACTTAACTTGGTTAGCTACTTTAAACTTAATGGTAGAACTCATAGGACTCTTCTAGTATACTTCTGTGGATTGTCCTGTCAATAATGTAACGTCGTCATGTTACAATCTAATATAGTTCACTAGATGGAGTACGTCTACTACATCTCATCTAAATAGCCCGCTATTCTCTCTCAGTACACCCTTGTCTCAAAACGATGTAACGCCATCGCGATTACAACCTGATATAGTTCTAAGGGCATAGCACGTCTACTACTACCCATGAATACATGAGCTTACCATTAAGCAATTAATATTACATAAGGCGTATATCTTCAGTTTCTTTCTTCGTATAAAACTCTATCATTTATTCAGAAAATCTGTTAATTATGAAGTAAAAATCTCTTCTTAATAGTTCTATATCTTATACTTTTGCTTTGAGATTTTCTTGAAATCTCCTTAATTCTTGTGAGATTTTCTCTGTTAAGTCTCTTGAATTATTGTGAGACTTTTATCTTGAAAATCTCTTGAATTTCTTATGAGATATTCTCTTTAGATCTTCTGAATTCTTATGAGATTTTGCTGGAAAAACAGTTAGAAGATTTTCTACAAACTCTAGTAAACTTTTACGAAATTTTTCTTAAAGAAAACAGTTCAACATTTATGAGATTTTCCATAAAATCTACTAACTGTTATGAGAATTTTCTATAAAATTGTTAGATTGTTACAAGATTTTCTTGAAATCTACTAATCTTTATGAGACCTTTTATGAGATTTTATATCATCATAACTTGTAAAGTTTTTCATGATGAAATTCTTATAAATTTCAAGGGAAAGAAACCAAGTTTCTTGGACAATAATTGCGCCAAATTTTCAAAGATCCAAGCTAAGACTTGCTACCACTTTTTGAGCTTTGATTATCATATATAGCAAGATCATACAACTCAAGAATTAATGCTGAAAAAATTCCAGCACCTAAGAATTTCAGCACATACCCCTTCAACACCTCTTATGTCATACAAACCAAGGATTAATGTTGTAAAATTCCAGCACATCAAAATTCCAGCATATGTCATACAAACTAAGGAATAATGTTGTAAACTTTCAGCACATAAAAATTCCAGCATATGTAATCCAATACACAAGATTTCATAATCATCCAAGCACTTATAAATTCTAAAATTCTGAAATAAGATTTAGGTTGTTTGTATACATACTCTCATCACAACTTAATCCATCATAGGTTCTAAGATTTGGTTTCAGATTTTTGAACAAGTATAACCTCAAAATTCAAGCACTTATCTTAGCAAAATTAGCCAAACATCATGAAGTAAAAGACTAGGATAATTTCCTACATCAATTCCAACAATCCACAAGACTTTTATCTATTGCATTCTTTTTAATCTATCAAGTTCATATATATGTACCTCTTGAAAATAATTTCAGATTTCCCAACAAGACTTCAAGCATATATCAAGAATTTATTTAGCAAAAGTAGCCAAACAATCACAAAGTAATAGACTAGAATCTTTCCTACCTTTCTCCAAGCATTTTGCTAAGCTTTTCTTTAGCTTTTTCTTCTCTAATTCAAGCCTCAAACCCACTTTTCCGGCAACTTTTTATGCTGCTGTTTGGACATTTTTGAAGTGGAAAAACAAGGTTTTGGCAAGACTATGATGTAGAGGAAGTATTCTTGAACTAGTTTGGGTGTTTGTCTAAGAGTATTCTTTGGAAATATGGTGTTTTGATGGGGTTTCAAAGAGAAAACTTGAAGATGTATGAAGGGAAGAAGAAGAAAACGAGAATGTTGTAAGTTCTGTCAAGGAAAAATGAGGAAGAAAACTATTTCTTTTTTATTTATATATATGACTAACTTGGAGAGTAATTAATAGGTGTCCTTATTCTCATATCAATTTGCCTTGTTTCGGTATTGGAAATACCTATATTTATTTAATTGTCACAAGTAAAAATTATTTGGGATCTGATAATATAAATTATTTTTACAGACTAAGTGTTTTGGTATACCAGTTATTACCATTTCGGTGTACCAATTATTACCATTTAAACCCGATTGACATAAAATAAACTTTACCGGGTTAAAATATTTATTCGCCCTTATCCTTATTTTTATATATGTCATTATATCAATTATAGGGTCTTTTATATCCCCAATTAAAATATCATTATATTAATTTTTAATAGTATTAAATTAATTTTCATTTTTTTTATTTTTTATTTTTTACAAACTCCTCATATTATTTTAATCATAACTGTCTCTGCAGAATTTTCAAAATCCCTATAGATTATTCACAATTAATTATTTTATTACAATAATACTAAAAAGGTCGTGACAATTTTTGTCATGCACCTACATAGATTAAGTTTCAAATATCAAATTGACTTTTATCAAACAAAATTAACTGACAACAATGTGTTGGGCTACATAATTTAACAAAATGGACTTTCATGTAATTCTGAACAAGTCTAGAAATTGTTGAAGAGAATCTTGGCATGCAATTGTTCAAAGTATCTGTTGTTGAAAACACCTTTTAAATCATTTTAAGGATGCATAGCATCATAATTTCACGTAGAAAAAAGGTTATTGACTTACATTCTAAATGGTTGCACTTCATCACAATTTCTCAAAATATGTAATAGCACATAATTCCACTCCTTGGAAGTCAACGATTAAGGCTTGCTTTTTCCTGACATGACCAGGTTGATTGAAGACGGACAATGTTGGTGCAATAGAGCATTCCCCATAACATGAGTTCTCCTAAAATGAACATGTGGCTAAAAGTAAAATAAGTAAAAATTTGAAGTCTCTTTCAATAGATATGCTTGATATATTGATCGTTTTACTTGAGACCTATTCTTCATGATTCTTTTAAACCCTCATATTTTCCTTTCAAATGGATACATCCACCTATACTGAAATGGTCTACACACTTGCACTTCATATGCCAAATGTATGGGAAAGTGTTCCATTGAGTCAAAGAACCAAGGAGGAAATATTCTCTCTAATTTGTAAGAATTATGGGAATGTTTTTCAATAATAAGTAGATCATTAACCTTAAGAGCAAAAGAGCATAAATCCATGAAAAACCAACTTAGCTAGGTTAAGGGCTTCTAGACAACATCAGGTAGCTCTCTGAATGCAAGGAAAAGCAAACACTCCATGAAAATGTAATAATCATGATTTTTCATGCCAACAAGCTTATCTTGTGCAACATTGATGCACCTATCTAAGTTAGAAGCATAACCATCAGGCATTCTCAACTCCTGAAGCCGCCAATAAATAGCTTTTTTACTGGAATTCAAAGCATATTTGACATTTGGTTTATAGAAACAATTATCTCTTAATTCTTGTAAACACAAAGTAGGTTGTGCATAGTACTCAATCAAATCAAGTCTTGCCTTGTCATTGTCTTTGGTTCAATCTGTATCTATTCAGTATTTATAATATTTGAACATATTTTTCTCAATATGCATGATATCTAAACAATGACACACCAAATTATCCTTCCAATACGGCAACTTCTAGAAGATACTTTGCTTGGTCCAATTATGGTATATCCCATAGCCTTGCAAGTGCACTCCATGTTATGACTGCTAAGCATGGCTCTTCATGGCATATTGCTCCAATATATATTTTATCTCATCCAGTTGGTACACCATTCTTCGATATGGGTCATCATCAACTTGGGTACCTACAACATTGTAAGAACCATATGCCTGGAAACTAAAAGGTATGTTAGTGAACATGAAAACATAAAATGGAAGAAGAAAGTAATTAAATAAAATAAACAAAACCAAAAACTGAATTTTCTTTTTTTAAAAAGCTAAAATAAATAATAAAAAGGAAACAAGAAAATTAAAATTAAAATTAAAATTATTTATAAAAATTAACTAGCACCACTTCTCTAGCAATGACACTAAAATTTAATGCGAAGTCACGACTTGAAAACAAATTAAAATTTATAAAGTGCCAAGTTGCACAAAAAATATAGTAAATGACATAACTCAAGTCGTCTCAAAAGAAAGTGTTACTAACCAATTAGAAATTAGGGGGTTTTGAAATTGTTGCAATAATGAAAATTAATAAAAAAAAATTATATTAGAAGAATTACCTGCACAAGGAATCCTTCAAATTAAGAATTGTGCAATCATTGGTTCAAAGGATTGATTTGTGGTGGTGATTACTTTCATTAATTATGTTAATAGACAACAATGATGCAATTCTACTCAGCGGTTGCACCGTTGCACTCCCATTAAGGGTTTGACTAACATGTACACTAGTAATCCATAATCATAGTTCTGAGCCTATACTAATTAATTACCAATTATAGCAACCTAATCTCCTAACATAGTAGTTCCAATCCCTTATCAAATGGATGTAATTTAATCAATTGACCAAATACCCTAATAGAATCTTAATTATGCCTATAACTCACAACGTGAATAAACACACAATCAGACTAATCTCAAAAACACAATTGCAATAACTCAATCAATATTAAAGAGAGATAACTAAGAGGGAAAGAAAAACCAATCACAAATTGCATTAAAAATTTGAATCTCAAGAACAAATCTCAATCCTCAGTTATCCTTGCACAAGGCAAACAAAATTATTTCTCTATAGGTGGATAATCACAATCAATGTAATGGACAGTATGATTATAATCCCAAACGGAAGCCAAAACAAGGATTGGAAGTTCCCAAAACCTAGAGGGAGTAGAGAGATAAAGAGAGAGAAAGTAGAGAGCAAACTGATGGCAAGCCTAAAAATAATAATCAAAAGGTGTGTAATGTTTAACCTAATGCTATTTATATTATAGTAGAAATACATAAGAAACATGGTTGACTGGAGAAAATAAAAATCCTGCTAACACTAAGTATTGTGCACACTTGAACGCTAGGGTGGTTGTTACCATTCCTGGAGCTGTTATTGCTCCTGTCGACCACTGTGGAGATCGACCACTAAGGTGATAAATGATCATTGTGATAGTCCTACTTCAGTTTGCTCTTCTATTAACCGTTAAAGCGATGGTCCCACCGTTACTAAAGTATGGCTGAAAATTGCTCGGAGTCTTTTTTTGTTCAATGCACTAATATGAGAATTCCTGTTACCAAATAACACTCATACAATGAGATTAAAAGCAAGGTAACTCCAAAATCTAATTATTCATTAGAAATAGTACTAATAGCCATGAATTTATCCAATGATGGATAATGATGATGAAATACAAATCCACCATTTATCAATCAATTAAGCACAAAGAGGATGCAAAATGCCTAAAGTTATAGAGGAAAAGAATGCATAAATGCAACCCATCACACTACCTTTTTGACTTCTATTATTTTTGGAAAATCTTTAACTCGATCCTACATTTTGTGACCCCTTAGTCTAACTGGAGGCTCATCATATTCAACACAATTACTTTTAAAGTCATATCTACTTTGCCTATATGGATGATCAACATCTAAGAACCTCCTATGACAATCAAACAAAGAATTCTTTCCTTTATGCTTCAAAGTGGATGCCTACCCTCCATGCAAATTGGGCATGCTAATTTACCTTGTACCATCCATCTAGACAACATTCCATAAGCTGGAAAGTCATTGATGGTCCACATTAATGTTACCTTCATCATGAAATTTTGCTTTATTGAAATGTCATAAGTAAGAATACCCTCACACCATAACTCATTCAATTCATCAATTAGGGGTTGAAAATACACATCAATGTTAACTTTTGGATTATCAAGGCCAGAGATTATACATATTAAGAATAGATAAGGATCTTTCATGTATATTTCAAGAGAGAGATTGTATGGCATAACAACTATGGCCAAACACTAAGAGGGTTTGCTAAATTGATTATTCAAGGTAAATCCATCTAAACACATCCAAATCTAACATTTTGAGGTTCAAAGGCAAACTCAGGATATGCTCAATCAAAATATTTCTACGCGTCACATAAGTCATTACACTATCACCTCTCTGATTTTCACTATTCCACCTCATATAAGAAGTCAAACTCATTGATGCATAGAGTCTCTTGAGCCTGGGGATTAACGGCAGATAGTGCATTCTTTTTTGAGGGATATCCTTATACTTCCCACTTCTATGTCTCTTGGGTTTAAACCTAGGCTTGTGGTAAAACTCACACTAGGTCAATGCAACATCATCTTTATAATAAAGTATATGACTTTCAAATAGTAGTTAATATTTATTTCCTTCAACCTAAGCTTAGAAACAAATTTTTACCCTGATATAAATCTTTTGGGTTTACATTGAGATTCAACTTAGCTTACTAATTAGTGCAACCCACTAATAAAAAAACTTTGGCTTTGGTTTCCCTTCAAACTTAATACTCAATATTCGAACAACTAATGACAACTCAGAATGCATATAATCCTCCCATAAAGATTGATTTGTAGCCTTTAGTAGGTTATAAAATCTAGCGGCATCTTGGTTAGGCTTTTTAAATGAAAGCTGAGAATAATGCTTTGCAAATTCAAGCCCAGACCAATAACCATCTTTTGATGTTTTCATAGATTGTCCTCTCATGATACATTTGTAAGTGAAGGTGTATCCTAGAAGAGGGGTTAAATCATGCCTTCAAATCTTTTTACTTTCTGAAAATTCAAACAAAGTCTATTAAGTATTTAAACTTGAAGGTGAAAAAGCACAAGTTAATAGGATTTAGAAAGTTACTTTCGAAGTGTCAGAATCCAAATAAAATATTCACAAAGATGTCTAAGCATTTATAAAGATTCACACAATAGAAACTAATAGCACATAGCAATTAAAGAGATAAAGAGAAGAAAATATCACACAAATGATTTTATATAGGTTTGGCCAATTCTTCCTACATCCAATTCTCAACAAATCTGTTGAGTTCCACTATTAACCATTTTCTCAACCCTAGAAAGTTAGATATTCCTTTCACTTGCTTTCTTAATCTATTTCCAATGAGCAGTTGGTATAGTCAACCCTCATTCACAAGTAGTTTTGATCCTAGCCTCTCCAAACTAATCTCACACTGATCACTAATAGATTAAGGTACAAAAGATATAAGGCTTTGGTGTTTAATACTCCAAGAAAACACTCAAGTTTGCTAAGATAATAAAATGTATAAGGAACCATCTTAGAGACTTCTTTCTAATCTTCTAATGAAGAATGTTTGCTAAGAAATACAAGAAAGAAGATTTTTCTTTCAAGACTGAATTCAATATAAGAAATAACTTCAGAAAGTAAGAATGTTACTTGAAAGTCTTATGTTCAAAAGTTCCTTAAAGTTGAAGGCTTTCTCCTTTTATACTTGAATTTGAATTGGACCATTGTCTCTTGATTTATTCTCCTCTTGACACATGTTGATCAAACCTCGTGTGTCCTAGGATTAGTCTTCTAGAAACATGTGCTTAGCTATGTTAGAGATAGCTATATAGCATAGAATCTATTATCAATAATTTCTGAACAATACTTCAAAAGCTGAGTCTTCAATTGAACATGGTTTCTAACTTCTCTTCTTGTGACGACTACATAGGAGATAGTGAATATCCAAGTATAAAGTTGATATGTCACTTTCATTACTTTATGAAGTTTTTGACTTCTTTTGAAATTCAAATTTCTTTCAGTTTTTGATGATCTAGTGTAGTTTCTGATATATGCTACACTTTCTAATGTGCTTCTACTCTCTCTGAGCTTTTTATTTTCCATCTGAACTTCTTCTCTGAGATGGATGATGATATTTAGATAGTGTTGATATTTTTCAAAGATGATCACAACCAAGGATGACGATACTCTTCTTGATTTGATCACGAGATAGTGCATTCTTAGGTTGTTATTGCAACATCCTCCTAACTACTGTGCATTACTCGAGTATTATCAGTAACTAGAAGAGTGTCACTTTCTAATAATATTTATCCTAGTTGAACGAAACTAAAACAAAAAAAAAGTAAAATTATATATTTCATGCTTTGGTATTGAAACAGACCATATATAGATTACAAAAACTTATATATACTGATATACATTAGGTACAAGTCGTCAATATATACATCATCCTGGAAGATCAGTTAGTCTACTAGCAAGACTATTCAGGAACTAAGTTCAAAAAATATATTAAGTGTCTAGCTCGACCTGCTCATTCCTAAGTCCTAACAAAATAGCATATACACAATAAATAGGCCTCAAACATCCATCAGGACGGGCTGCAGGGTTGCGGGGTCCTAACACTAAGCTATAAGTACGTACATGTCAAAGGATTCCTGAATGTCTCATATCCTTTAGTAAAACCCATTTGCCATCGGTATGATGACATCACCGCTGGCAGGGCATCGGGACTAGTAGAGGAATTAGAGTCTGAAGGCGAGGAAGATGATGGGGCATTCCTCAGAGGGAGTGCTGGCCGTGCAGGTGGGTCACTACTACAAATAAAGAGCTCCACGGCACTCCCGTCACGGCAGTTCCAAGGAAGGGTCGTCGCTGACCATAACTCGAGGTATTTCCCTATGATTCGATGAACTGCTGCCTCTTGCCTCCCTCAATCCTAGTGAAATTTGGTGCCTAAGCTCTCACTCTTCCCGCTTCACTCTCTTCCTTTCCCAATGATTGCTCTCCCTCAACTCTTAGCGCGAAAACCCTAATCTGTGAAACCCCACCCGTTAAAACCCCAATCTCTCTATCACTACTCTCCCTAGCTCACTCCCCTGTCTTAAATCCCAGATTCCCTTAGTGAGTTAAACCCCAGTTGTTGGTTCTTAAGCATCGAGTTTTTGAACCCAAATCCTCTCTGTGAGTTAAATCCCAAATCCCCTCATCGAGTTAATACCCACGCTGTGACAAACTGGTCGAGAACTCAACGCTGGCACATTGCTCTCCGTCGTCAATGTTGTGGAGGAAACCGACCAGCGCAGCACAAAGCGTCCCATTTTCTTCGGAATCTCGTGTGAAATGAGGGAGTCCAACACGGTGAAAGCGGAGAGGACCTGGTCGGTGGTGAAACAGCAAAATCAGTCACTCAAGGCCTCTCTTTCCTCTGTTTTTCTTCTCAAATTGCATCTAATTTGTTGAATCAAATTGCACATACTTGAAATGCCTAATGCATTCTTCTCTGTTTGTTGAATCTCAACTCCTTAATGCATTTTTTTTCCTTTTCTTCAAAGCTTAAGAGAACCCTTCTTCACTATTTCATGCTGGACGCCACCAGTCATGGAATCATTCGATGGTGAATTCCCCTGAATTCCCTTGAAGTCTGTCGAGGTATTCACCTGTCTCACTAGAAAATCATCCCCGCCACTGAATCTAACACCGTCTTCTAATGTTGTTCGCTCGTAAGCTCTAATTTCTTTCTTTTTCTTTCGCTTGTTATGACTATGTTTGAGTGGAGTCAAAATGTTAATGTTGTTATGGTGGTATATGTGCTTATTTGGGTTCGTTTGCATTATTCATAGCTACATCGTCTTTTGTAATTGAGATTCTACCATATTTTCCCCTAATTTGCCTTTAATGTTAATGATAGTGTAGTTTGGAAGTGTAAAGAGCAGAAGATTAAGCTTTTAAATGTAAAACAAAATTGATGTGAATCTTGAGTTCAGTTATTAGAAATTGGTCTTTGAGCATGCAATCTACTGCTTCTTGTACTTTCTTAATCACTGCCTTGAGTTGTTTCAAATGGCTACCTCAGGAAGAGGGTAAGTCTCAGTTTTCATTTCTTACAGTATGTTGTTAAAGTATATAAAAAACTTTCAACACTTCAGTGTTTTTTGTTTTTGCTTTATCTTCTTCTTGAAGAAAAGTTGAATAGTTATAAAGATTTGAAGTTGCCTTTTCAAATATAATTATCTTTTTATTTTTTAATATTGATTTCATTATACAGTGTGTGGCTTGAATTTTTGGGCTAAAATTTTGATTAGTGTAAGAAGATCATAACTTATACAGCATTTTTCTTATTTATTAGTCAATGCTTCTTCAACTGTGGTTTGTTATTGCAGCTAGCTAGTGGGTGAGTCATGACTCATGGTTTTCCTGAGATCACTATGTGTTTTCCTAATATTATGGTGCCTTTTATTCCTTTTTTTGTTTTTATTAGGGTAAAAAATGCGCAAACAATGAGCTACAATAATGAACAACGGGGCTGAGATTTGCAGAATCTGAGCTACCTCAGGAGGAGGTATGTGGGAGCAAAGCGTGGTGACTATGAATATCTATTATCCTTGCCCATTGGAACTTTGACCATTGAAAGTGTTCAAAAATTGTTCTGTGAGAAGGATGAAAGGGCAAATGAGTTTGAGATCTTAAAGGGAACACCACCAACATGTATGTGGATGAAGGATCTCGATGAGCTTGAAAAGAAGCTTGATGTAGGGATAACCACTAAATTTCATAATGGTTTTGGTATTTCATATTTGTTATTACTGATTATCACTTTTTGTGTACCTCAGGAAATAAATAGCAAATAGGCCGAGGAAGAACGAAAGTGATCAAGTCAAGCAAATAAAAATCCATCTAATTGTGGTATTTTGGAAGCAGCAAAGAAGCCGCCACAACCAAGAAAGTATATTAAGAAGGCCAAAAATATTGAGCCAGAGAATGAAAATTCTTCAATGGAAATTGGTAAGTTTGAATTGAATATTGTAATGATACCATTCATATTTGCCATGTAAAATCTTTTGGATTTTCATATCCATGTGACTAAATTTTATCCAAATTTATTTGCTCATATCCATTCATATGTTTGATTGCTTTTATTTTTGAGCTATGTTATTGCATAAACATAACATAATTTAGTGCTTTTTTAAAGATAAATTGATATACAAAAGGAGTAATATGGCATTGCACAATGATGATGTGATAATGTTACTATCTCGTTTGGTTATTCTAGCCACTTTACAAAACTAGTACTAATATTGTCAAAACAGGACTCCCTTGGTTGCATTCTTGTATGATAACTTTCCCTCATCTGATTCTTAGCTTATGGTTTTGTCTGGCGCTTTTTATCAATTTTCCTTTTGGCCTATCAAGTATGCAATTATTGTGACATCACACATTATAGAGAACTATTAACTTCGATAAATTTTCATTTCTCGTAGTCTGTAGGATGGAATTTTGTAAATAAAAGGCATTTGGCTTTGTTGTTGTTTTTCTGTTAATGGCTTTTATTATTGTCTTTTTGTTTTCTGCATTAATCTTTTTTCCTTTTTCCTTTAAAAAATTTCCCAGTCAATTGAATTCAAAGTTATTGTCAAGATTGGATGCACTCATACTCAGGATGCGACAGCTTTGACTCTTGGACAGGAGTTTAGTGGGTATACTACACAAGCAAGTTTGCTTTAATCTGGCTTATGTTGTTTACTTGTTTGGTATTCTGTTTATCATTGTTGAATGGGCTGAAAAATCTAGACTGTTTGTGTAGAGGGATTTTCATTACCTTTTTCCTTTATTTGCAAGTGAAGTACAGTATTGATTAATTGATTGGTACTTTGCCACACATGTATCAAGTTAGACACTGAAGTGCAAATATGAACTAACTGGTCTTCACTCATTTGCTTTTGGATTTTTAACTGAGTAGAGATGTTATTTGAGCAGCTTGCCCAGGGTGGTACAACTGTAGGGACTGGATTGAATACAAAGAAGAGGTATGCATTCTTTTTTGATAGCTAAGTGGCTGTTCTTGTCTTATACATATATATTCTTTTTAATTCCTTACGGCATATTATTCATTTGTTATGTGCATTGTAATTAGTGTATTGTTTCATTTTTCAATTTTCTATTTGATCAGCCAAAGTGAATTTGATTGTAGCTTTCTTTTCATTCCTTGTGGCATATATTTTTTCTTCTTCAAAGATTACTCATTTTTACAATTGGGATTTGATTCTATTTTTCATAGTGGATAGTGGATGCTCTCCTTGTTCTTCATTTTTTACAAACATTCATCTGTTTTGAGAAGACCGGACATACTTTCAAAATAGTCAAAGTTCTTGTTTTACATTTTGACTGTACTTATTCTTCTATTTACTCTTCCTATTTTCTTTTGATTCTGAGTTTCTCCACAAATGACAGATCACTCACATGGAAATGATAAAAGGAATCAAGGGGCATGGCTGTTATGATGATGTTGTTACATGAATTATGTGTTGCAAGATAAAAAAGACTTGTTTATTTGTTCATTTTGTTATATGACTTTGTAACAAATTCAAATGTTTAAGACATGTAAGATATTTTGTTCTATTATCTATTTTGTGACACTTTTTGGTCTTATAAGTAATGAGTACTAGTTATTTTAATATATGTTTAATATTTGAATTTTTTGGATGCTTGAAAGTAATTATTAGAGGAAGAAAGTAATTGTAATTAGAACTATGACAAAAAATATTAAAAATGAGAATTTGTTTTCAATATTTTATATTTAGCGCGGTTATGAACTGCCAGAATTATTTTTTGGGATACAAAATGTTTCTTTTTTTATTTGCTCATGGCGGTTTGGAACCGCTGCAACAAACTTTTTCCATATTCAACTTGGCATTTTGGAAGATTTTTGCGGCGATTATTCTAGCAGTTGACTGAACCCGCTGTTGTTGACTTGGCGCAATTTTCTAGTAGTGGGTGGACAAACACAACAAGATGTGCCATGTGAAGTGGCACACTATCATAAGGAAAGGCTAGGTCGAAATCTTTAAAAACTAAAGCATTGAACAAATGACTGAAAAATACACAAGCACGTATTGAGAGTAAGCTATAAGATATAGTAAATCAGGGATGGGTCATGTACCACTCCCATTGTGGCGAATCAAGGTAAAATATCATCGACGACATTTGTAGTATCTAAATACAATACAAAGTACATACAAACATAGGATGAGAATATTATATAATTTCAGTAGGCACTCCCTCAAATATAGGTAGAGCACAACCAATAATTTAATTCATGTAGGAATTCTCATAAAAAAACAAGAGGTGCATAAATAAAAAATGTGCATAACTCATGTATGAACCACAATAATAATCATATGTTTCCTCGTATAACCACATAACTCAATTTAGTGCATTTTTTCTTTTCATCAATATAGGGAAGACTTAGTTTTATACCCAATGGTATCTCCAGTGGATAACATAAACATGGGGAATAGATTGCTTATAAGGAGAGCTTATTCCTATACGTGATCATCAGACTTCATTTTTCTTTTTCTGAATCTTACACAGTTCTATTCCTGTAATATCTACTTACTCATAATCTCTCTAGGAAAGTTCCTCTTTTTCCTTTCCTCATTTAACATAAGTCTTGTTTCTATTTTACCCATGTGTCAGAACATGCACAATTGAAGTTCATACATTCTCTTTTGTCACATATTTGTATCGTTCACCTTTCTTTTTCCAATGCATGCATTAATCACATATAATTATTCATTCACAATGTAATTCTCATTCATTTCTTAGAAATCAATCTTTAAAGTATATAGCATGCATTGATACTCATCATACTTAAATCAAAAGTCATTACATTACCAATTCAAGGCTTAGGTTCATTTCCAGCATGTTGCCAAATTTTACACTTAAGTAGCAAAATTTAGTTTGCATGTCAAACAACCAATTATAAAGCTATTAAAATTCTCTATGACACCTCAATGTGTCCATAAATTCCTCTAAAAATTTAAGAGTAAAAAGAGTTCTCTAGCTATGCTAACAAATTGATGGTTAAAGACCCATTAATCTACTAAAGTCAGAATCCTCAAATTTTTGACCCCAGTAAATGAGTCCCTAAAATCAGAATAAAAATTCATGATGATACCTTAAGATGTTTCCAACACCTTGTAAAAATTTCAAAGGAAAATTCAATCATTTATTATAGTAACAAAATTAGCAAAATTTGCAGTATTAATTCAAGCAATTCAGCAACAATATGATTAGCCATGGTTCTTGATTTTTTTAAGGCGGTAAGTCTTTATCATGAACCAAGAAAAATTATGGAGTTGTCTTAGGATGTTAGCATCAACATATAATTTTCTAGCTCATAAAAATAACTACAAATGCATCAGAAAATCGACAAGTTCCAAGCCTATAACAAAATAGAAAATCTAGCAAGATAGTCCAAAACCCCTTTTGACAAAAATGATTTTTCAACAATCCCAAACTACTCCACCAATATAAATACATCTACATCTATGTGAAATCATGCACTAGAACCAACATTAGGTTTAAACAATCAAAATTTGTAAGAAAATAGAGTTGCAACAAGCAAGATTACAAAACCTTACTTTTAGAGACTTAAGGATCCTTGCTCCAAAGGATGTCCCAAGAAGGATTTTGCTCACTTGAAGGGCTCCCAAACCCACACCAAACCCTTCCTTAGGCAGTAAGGTATGAGATATCAAGGTGAGAAATTGTGAAAATTGGAAATTTCAATCGGTTAGATAAATAGATTTTGATGAGTAGTTGAAGTTTTATGAAAAGGTTTTGAGGTTTTAGCAAACCAAAGCTAGGATTTTGGAGTTTTGAACCCAGTTTGATGTTTTTGAAGAAGCAACAATGGAGGCATGTGTTCTTCTTTGGCCAAACAAGTTGATTAGAATTAATAAGGTTTGGTAAGTTGAATATATCTTATATTAGGTTGTAAGCATTATTTAATTATAAAGGCTAATACTTTCTAAACAGAAAACAAGATGAATAGCTAGGGTTTAATCTTGTAATTCAAGACTAAATCTTAGCCTTACACTTGGCTATAAAGGATAGACATTATCTTTTATAAAGATTAAACTATCTTTCGTGTTAGAAATCGAACACCAAAATTTTACCGAATGGGTAAAACACCATACTCGGGTAATAAAATATTCCAGAAATTTAACTCCAAGTATTGTAACGCTCTGATTTTTCAGTGTACAAATGACCAAAATGCCCTGAGGTCATTTTACCCAAAAAATGAGATCGCAGCCAGGCTATCCCAAGGGGATGTTTTGATGATAATAAGGGTATTATATGTGTTATGTGTATTAATAGAGCAGAAAATCTCTTTTTGAGTTCCGCGCGTGAAATTACCAAAACGCTCTACTGTTTGTCACGATTCACGTGAGGTTGAACCCAAACTTCACCAAAAGGTTTTAAATGATGTTTTTAAGTGATGTTTAACAATAGGTTAAGCTCGAGTAGCCCTGGATAGTTTTTGTGAAAAATTACCGTTTTGCCCTAGCTATGTACATTTTGGGCCTAATGATGTGATTAGCAAAACCTAAGCAATATTAGGCTCTAATTAAAGATTAGTAAATTCTAATTACTAATCTAGAGTTGAAATAATTAATTAATATTAATTAGAACCTAAGATTGCTTAGAGAAAACCCAAAATCCCTTTCTCTATTTTAGCATTATGTCATATTTTCATGAATAGTAAGATTCCAATGAATTTTTTTAAATCATGGAAGATGTCACATGATGAGATTCCTCCTTAATAAAGGTGGATTTGCATTAATTATGCAAGACCACTATTTAACCTTGTCTTGAACCACCTTAATTACCCATTTTCTCACCTAAACACTTACTTATAACTCCTAATCCATGGCCTAACCAAATTAACTTCTAAACACACATGTAAACCAACATTAAAATGAGATTTTCTTTCCTCTAAATGCTCCTAAACCAATCAGCCATTCCTTCCCCAAAAATATCCATCACATGTTGAAAATTTATTAAAATGTGTTTATGAGAATATGGTTGCCCATACCCATGCCCATACTTACCCATGCTTTCCAACATACCTCACCATGCCTCCATGAAACAAATTCTCTCACCTCATGGAACATGAGGTCAAGGTCTCCCTCCATTCATACACCCTTGATATTGTTTTTCTATAAATACCATGCTTGGAAGAACTTGGGAACATTTTGAGCATTCTTAAGTTTTCTCATTTTCCTTTCAAAGTTCAAGAGTTCTCTTCATCTTTTTCATTTTTGCTCACAAAAGAACCACCCCCTCTCAACCATACACTACTTCCTAAACACTTAGCCTTACCTTCCTAAAGATCAAACTCAAGACACACAACTTTCTTTCTTTCTTTTCCTTCCCTTGGTCGAATTTATTCTCAAGCTTCAAGAAGAAGTTGCTTTTCTCATCTCATCTCAAGATTAAGCTTCCTTGGTAGGGATTTGTTTGAGTTTTTCTTCTTCTATCTTCTTCTCTTTTCTTTTTCGGCTTTGATGAGAAATAAAACAAAAGGAGTTATTGCTATTGTTGTTGTTGCGGCTGATGTTGTTGTTATTGCTATTGTTGAGTATTCTTTTTCCTTCTTTTATTTTCGGATCTTGATCTTAGATAATGTAAAAGCCATGCGCTTGATGATGATGGATCTTGATGGTGTGAGTTTGTTGCCACCATATGCTTGATCTCTAAAGCCTAGATCTTTGTCTCATTTTCAATTTGAATCTCTCTTGTTTCCTTCCATTTTCGATTTTTATCTTCCCTTTTGTTTTATTTTCCTTTTCGGTTATATTGTTATTGGAAACCATGGCTTGATGACGAGAGATCTTGATGTTGGTTGTGAAACCGTCATTTGCTTGACCTCTATAGCCCAAGTTTTACTTTATTTTTGGTTGACTTTGTTGGTTTTTCTTTGAGATTGATGATGAGTCTAGACAAAAGTGGTTCTTGGAACCATGGTGTCAAGAGACTATAAAGCTCACTGCCATTTTGGTTAAGATTGATTAGGGTTGAAAGTTGTTTATTTAAAGTCTTGAAATGAGCTCTAGCAAGATAAAGAAATGAACTTGCATCATGTTTATATTTCCTTGCCTAGCATATTTACTTTCCAAATTATCACTTATTAACTAATCTCAAAGCCTACCTATCTCAACCTTAAAGTTAAGATGTGATTTAGACTAAATACTCTAAGAGGCCTAGAACACTAAAATAAAGAAATGGACTTGCATTCATGTTTATATTTCCTCGTCTAGCATATTTAAGTTTCAAGCCATCACCTAATAATAGTAAAGATCTAAAATGAGGCTTGCATAGAATGTTTATCTTTATGTCATCACTTAAATTCCTAGAGCTCAAAAGACTAGCCCTTATATCTCCAGATGGAAATTTTAAGCATGGCTAATGGATGTGCCTTAGTTATGATACAATGTTGGATTTTGATTTATAAAAATGTGAAAATGTTTTCAAAGGAATGTTAGAAAGATGTTTTATGTAACACCCTAAAAATTATTTAAAAATTAATTTGAGTTGGTTAGTCGTAATTTTAAAAATATAATAGTTTAACAACGATGAGGGTGGCCAACAGACGTTTTAAACAAAACAAAAATTTTCGGGTAGTAACCTTGCGGGCCCCAGGGAGCGGCTCTGAAAGTTGAAACCCTAGATTCGGGCCTTGAGGTGCAGAAATTAGGAAAACATGGGAATAAGGTTAGAAATAGGTGGGAATGATAATTTTATACTTAAAATTAATTTTAAGGCAATATCGGTTCAATTGGGTACGGTGTTTACCCATTCAGTGAGATTTTAGTGTGTGATTTTTAATACGAAAGATATTTTCATCACCACCAATGGATGATATCCACCTATTCAGGACATGTGGAAGGCCAAGATTTAATCTTAGCCATCCATTTTGCTTTATTGCATAATATTTTCATGCAATTGTTATAAGATCAACACATGTCCAAAGCTTGTTCAAGAAGTCAAATCCTTCTTCTTTTAAGCATCAATTTCATGCAGCCTTCAAGGAGAAAAGAACCAGCCACCATTTTCATCTTCAAGAGCTTGATCTTGAGTTTTAAGCCCAAAAATCCTAGCCTAGAGTTGTGGAAACCTCAAAGTTCCTTCATTAAACTTGTTCTACACCTTGATCTCTACAAATCTAACCGAACAAAATCTCTATCCTCATCAAACCTTGCCTTGTTACCTCACACCTCACTGATTTAAGAAGGGTTTGAAGTTGGTTTGGGGGCTTTGGAGTGGAAGGATTCAAACTTGGATCATCTTGAAGCCAAGGAGCTAATAGGTTACTCAAAGTAGGGTTTTTGCGCCTTTTCTTGTCAAATTTTTCTGATCTATTTTGGCATGACCTAGGTCCGAAATTTCTAGTTGTATTGCTGGATAATATGTTGATATTGATGTGTGAATTTTGGTGGTGTGTTTGGATGGGGTTAGAAAGGGGTTTTTCTCAAAGGAAATTGGGACTAAGCTGGATTCCTAGTTGTCCTCCAGTAGTAATTATGCACGAATTTTTGGTATAGTTGTGGGTAATTTCATGAGCTATAAAAATTATATGTTATATTTAACATTTAAACTAACTACATCAATTTTATTGGGCATTGATTTTAAAGTTTACTGCCTCAAAAAATCAAGGACCGAAATATGACTGATGTTGTCTTGGTTGTTGAAACTAAAGCAATAAACTTGTCCGAATTTATTATCATAGCAATTGATTGAATTAGCCGATGAAATTTTAGCAAGAAGTTAGTACATATTGAAGTATCACTGTAAATTTTCTTGTGTCTTGATTCCATCAATTGGGGTTAAAAACTTTGGAACTAACTTTCTAAACTGAATTGGTGGCCCTACCCAGAAATTTGTACATTTTACTGAAGTAGCTATAGACCTTTGTTTGTCTTGAAATTTTTACAAGGTCTTCTAGAAATGTTGAAGTGTCATATAGAATTTTTGTGGTACTTGGAATGGCTGTTTGATGTGGTAATTAAATGTTGTGCCTAGGGTAGTAAATCTACCATTGTGCTGGAAATGGATTGATGTTGTGAGTTGATGAACTAATGGCATTTTTTGTTCTAGTATGACATGAATACTCGATGTTACCTATTTGGCCATGTGACTTGTGACATATAAAAGTATGCTAGAGGCATGATTGTGATTATATTGTGAATGAATGCTTGTATATGCATTATGCTTGCATTTGAGAAAAGAGAATATATATAAATTTCAATTGTGTATGTTTGACATATGGACAAAACAAAAATAAGACTTAGGTTGAATGATGGGAAGGAAATTGAAAAGAGAAACCCCCAATTTATAGTCGATAGACGTATGGCTAGAATAGATCTGTGTGTGATTCGAAAATGGAAAAAAATAAAGTTCGATGATCACGTATAGGACTAAGCTCGTCCTGAAGCAGACTATTTCCCTTATATGGTGTGAACCACTATAGATACCATTTGGTATAAATTATTTATTGTGAAATTGTCCACGACAAATACCCGTTGGGTATAACTAAGTCTTTCCTATGTCAATGAAAAGAGAAATGCACTGATTTGATCTTTGTGGCCATAAGTGAAACCATGTCACTTTGAGATAAGTTCATTGCATGTATTATATGTTACTCAACTTAATTCTGAATTGTCTGCCTATGATGATTTACTCAATGTTAAAATACTATGAGATATATGCTTTAAGTGATTGGATGCTAAAAGAAACCCATTCGGAAGAATAGTTTTTGAACATTAAAATGAATCTTTGATATATGTGCATGCTCACATTTTCTTAATAACCGAAATGGTAGGCGATGACGATGACATTATGATGGTGTAACTGGGGAGTTGCCCTCCGAGAATTGTGTAATTCTCACCCCTATGTTTTTGTGTTCTCGTGTCACCTCCAGGTTGATCTAGAAAACAATGGAGCTGTAACTTGAAGAACTCAGAATCGTAGTACTTATTAGTTGATGTTTTTACTTTCCTGCTTAGTTGGAGTTGTATGTATATAAATGAAATAGTGAATGTAGTGTAGTAAAGCTCTTAGAAGAGCTTCCCTCTGTACTTAATTATGTATTTAAATAAATGTTTTGGTTGTTCGTTATATATTTTAATAGAATTACGCTTAGTTACTTCAGAAGCGATCAATCTTGCTATAGATATTTAAGAAAGGTCCACTAATTAGGAAGTAAAAACTCTTCAGGATGATGTCATGACTTAAGGATGGGGTTGTACTTGGGAGGATGTTACATTTTAAAATGGTTTTGAGGTGTTAGAGTAACTTAGAATGTGTTAAAACCTTGATTTCTCAAAATTAAAGTTCTGGTAATTGATTACCAGCATGTGTAATCGATTACCAAGGGTGTTTTCATACGCGGAACCAGTTTTGGCTCTGGTAATCAATTACCAGTTCATGTAATCGATTACCATGGTGTTCTTCGCCATAACAAGTTTTTGGCTCTGCTTCATGATTACCAGTTCATGTAATCAAATACCATGACATTCTTTATGCCCAGAATCAGTTTTTGGTTCTGGTAATCGATTCGCAGCATATGTAATCGATTACCAATGTGCCCTTGTGTCGGAACAAGCTTCTGGTAATCGATTACCAACACATGTAATCAATTACTAGCACCCCAAATGCTCAAATAAGTGTTTTCTAAACAAGATAAAGTGGATTAATAACCTTAGGCGATTGAGTTATGTAAATAATGATCCTTAGTATGTGTTACACACTTATATTCTGTTAAGCATAGTATGTGCATTAGCTCAGTTCGGTCCTTGATTTCTTGGCATACTAGGTAGGAGCATGTTACTGCTTTAAAATATTGATGAATATTATGTTTATGGATTTATGCAAAGATATGTAATGCTTGCCTATGTGCTTTATGACATGATGTTTTATGGCATGTTGCAATTATGTATGATTGATTGAGATGCATGTTTGGATGCCATATGACAGGAAGCAAATTTGGAGAAATTTCTTTCCAAGCGTAATACTGTTGAATTTTCGTCAAATTTGTTAACTTAGAAAAATCATGAAATCTTGAGCATGAAATGATGAATGATGAAGTTGCATACTCATGATAAGAAAGAGATGTGTTTTCCCTTATATTACCCCATATTAAATCTAAGACGGTTAGTTAGGATTGAGCCATCCAAGGCGATAGGATAGGAGGAGTTTTGGTGACCATGAAAATTGTTGGAAAGGTGAAGTGGGTGGCTTTTGGTGACTATGTGCAAGGGTGAAAAGAACTTGAAGGTTCAATTATGAAAAGTAAAGAAAAGAGGTATATATATATATATATATATATATATATATATATATATATATATGTTGCATTATTATCCTATTAGTGCATTTAATCATGTGACATGTGCTATTTACATGTGTTGGTTATGCTTTTAATGTATTGCCATGTATACATGAGATATCTATTGTATTCATATCATTAAGATCCATGCTAAAAGACACCCACTTCGGATAATAGGATTTGAGAAATTTAAAATTGAATCTTATGCATGACACCTCTTTCATAATAAAAATCAAGTGGCTGGGGACGATGAGATGACACTTGTGTTGAAGTCAAGGAGCCTAATGAGAATCTTGAATAAGTTTCTCATCCCTTTTTCTTCGTGTCGTCCAGACGTGAATAATGCGGATGTTCGTGATCTTCCTTGAGGTGCGGGTAAGAGGTCACGTCATCTCCTGGATTAGAGGTAAGCGAAAGCGTGAAAACTAGTCTAGTTTTGTTATGTTTAGCTTTGGGCTAGCGTATGATCGACCTTGATTGTTGTGTTTAAAATCTTAAGGTGTCCTTATGTGTATAGGACATCGCTAAGATTATGATATATGATTTGTGTTATGATTATACTATGGTCTACCTATATATGCTATGATGGGTATATGGTTGCTATGTCTTATGTGTATTAATCGGTATCTATGCATAACGCACAACTCACATTTTAAGTTTTAAGTTCAAAAAAAAAATTTGGTCATATTTTCCTTACTCGTATTTTAAAAGATAAGTCAAAATCTAAAATAAACGCATAACAACTAATAATTAATCGAAATGCGACTTAGCGTATGAGGTTAAAAGTTAGTGTTATAAGTATAAATCTTCATTTCTAACTATTTCTAACCTTAATCCTATCTTTTCTCAATCCGGGCATCTCCTGGTCCCAGATCTAGGGTTTTGATTATCTTAAACTGGCCCCTAGGGCCTAAAATACTATTCATATTTTTTCTACTTGTCTGTTGGGTCGTTATCATCATCACTACACCTGTTAGAATATTGAAACTGTTATTAATAAGGTTTCAATTAATTTCTGAATAACTCCGGGTGTTACAGTTATGCCATTTTCTAAAGTCACGAACTAGTTTTAAGGGCCAGCTCACTTTTTAACATTCTAGTTTGCTTCTTAAGATACTTACATACTTTAATTCACTTTTTGAACAATTTTTCATATTCTTAAGAATTTGAATCTCTTTGAATGAGATTTTAATCATGTTAAATCATGATAATATGAAAATTTTATCAAGAATTAAATTATATGTATATGAGGAATTTCCTATGAAGCACTATAGAAACTCAAGCAAACCATTAGTTTTTTCTTCAAAATATTTTAACAAAATTTGCTTTGTTGTCATGCAATACTTAAGCGATAGTAGCTTTCTCAAGGATTTCTGAGCTAACAACATTACCCACATCATGCTAAGCTATGTGGATCCCACTGAAATTACTTTCAAACTGAAACACACCCACTTAATTCCCTACATTAACTACCTCTCCATGCTCAGTTCAAATCCAATAGCTAGGCATGAATCGCCACTTATACAATTGAACCTTTATAGTATCATCATCTAAATACTTCCTATATTTGCACTTATTACATAAACATCTAACTTTTGCCTCATCAATGAACTATTGTGTTTGAAATGCTACCTCATAAATTCTTCAATGCAATTATAGAATTCCTGGTTTAATCCCCTTCTATTAGGATGCAATCTATCATACATCCATGATTTGAAGGAAACATTGCACATGTGAGTAACCCTAAACCCTATAATTTTTTAAAAACATCACATTATTACTTTCAAGCATATTCAATTTGTCTTTAAATGTTTTTAATTCAATTACTTTTAATTTTATTTGGCTAACAAAATTTTCGCAAAATTTTGCAGGATTCTGCTTAAATTAGGAGCTTCCATCATCAATTAATTTATTGCATTCAATAATCATAGACATTATTAAATGTCAACAACATGATAGATATATTTAACAGTTACATAATAACAATTACATACAATTCATATAATCTTAAAAATCATTCTAGAGCAATCTCTTATAACTACAACATGCATATCCTAACCTCCTAAAAATACAAACAATCTCCATAGCAAATAATGCAAACAAGTTGGAGAAAGACCTCTACACCCTTCCCTCAGTTATGCAATCCACATTTCCAACAATTTTAACCTAGAAATTGTAAGTCTCTATTCTACATACATATTAAAGCATATAAATAACAAGGATTTTGTTACTAATGTAACATGCTTCTAAAGCATGGTAGTGAATCCTTAGAGCTGATGAGAATTGACTCTCTAATACCAAAATGTAACCAAGTTCTCCAAGGCTTGGTATTTATAGAAAACTTGCAATATGGAGGCTGAAATGGGAGGGAAGGAGGCCTTTTGGAGGAGGAGGAGGAGGAAATATCTCTTACAAAGGTATGGGCTTAGGCATGGCAAGCATGGTTGGAAGCATGGGCAAGGTATGGCCTAAAGCATGGGCTTGGAGTGCATCACAACTCAACATGTGGCACCATTTTGGGACGGATTTTCGGCTCCTCATGCCAAGGGAAGGGAGTTTTGTTCATGTAATTGTGGTTTAAGGATGTGTTTAAGTGTTTCTATGATTAGGCTTTTTGATTAGGAGTTTGTAAGCAAGCGTTTAGGTGAGAAAATGGTTAATTGAGGTGGTTCAAGACTTGATTAGGGGGGTGATCTTATTAGATTAGTAATTTAAAATAATTCTTTTGGTCAAATGAGGTATGGCTCAATTCCCTAATTTAAGGAAAGAGAGAAAAACACTATTCAAGATTCCATGACTAGAAATCTTGAATTTAAAGAATACCGTTAGAGTTTATCTAAGCAATCTTAGGTTCTAATTAACCTTAATAAATCATTTTGACTCTAGATTAATTATCGAAATAAATTAATCTTCGATTAGAGCCTAATATCGCTTAGGTTCGCTGATTGCTTCATTAGGCGCACTGTACACTGTTCTAGGGGCAAAATGGTAATTTTACACTAAAGCCTTTGGACTTTGGGCAGAACTAAACTTCAAACCTTGCTCATAAACATCATTCTAAACTTCCTGGAAAAGTTTGGGGCAAACGGCACCTTTACCGTGTAGAAGCGGAGGGTATTTTGGTCATTTGCGGAAGTTTAAAACGAGGTTTCCTCCTATATCATTCATAACAGCATAATCCCCTTCAAACATCAGAGTTGACCCATTGAGGGTTGGGCAGCTGCCCTGAATTTTCGGTAGAAATGACCTAAGGGGCATTTTGGTCATTTGTACTTAATAGGAGAAATCTGGGCGTACAACTAACCTTTAGTCTAGTGCAAGAAACAAAAAATACAAAGCTCACAGCACACAACCCAATCCAATCTTGAAAATGGGAAATGAACAAATAATTAATTTTACATAGTTATAAAATTGAAAAAAAAGTATATAATAATAAAAAAAATCAAACTAAAAGCCTCCACAGCAAACATTGTTAGTGCTTCCCCAATGGAACTCATATGTTAACAAAATAGCGATAACAATCACTTACCCCATACATTAAAAACCAATACTATGGGCAACGAAAATGAACATAAAAACCAAGCTAAATCAAAAAATTAAACCAATTAAAATGCTTAGAAATATACCTAGATCACAATGGTAATGGAGGCGGAGAGAAGAGATAGAAGTTTTGAAAGTGAGGGACAAGGGCATTGCCTCGTGTTACAGATATCTAAAAACCTGTGGGTAATCATTAACTAAAACGTGCGATTCGGGTTTTAATAATTACCGGATTCCTACGGGTGTAGGGAATCCTAAGATATGCACCCCAATGTCCCAAATGTAACATGTAACACCCTAACTTTTAACCTCATACGCTTGAGTCGCATTTCGGTTAATTATTAGTTGTTATGCCTTTGTTTCAAATCTTGACTTATCTTTCTTTAAAATACGTGTAATAAAAATATGACTAAATTTTTCTTTTTGAACTTAAAGCTTAAAATGCGAGCCGCACGATGCATAGATACCGAATAATACACATATGACATAGCAATCATATACACTTCATCATAGCATATATAAATAGTCCATATAATAATCACATCACAAATCATATTAACATACCATAATCATAACACAGGAGCGATGTCCCACAAACATAAGGACACCTTAAGATACTAAACACAAAAAACAAGTTGAACATACACAAGCCCAATGCTAAACACAACTATAACAAAACTAGACTAGTCTTCAGCGCTTCCGATTGCGACCTTTGATTTGGTAGTTAATGTGATTCCTACGCTCGCGCCTCAAGGAAGATCACGAACAACCACATCATTCATATATGGAGATGACACGGAAGAAAGAAAATGGGTGAGAAACTTATTTAAGATTCAGGAGTAGGCTCCCAACTTTAATACAAGCATCATTGTCATCGTCCCAGCCACTTCGATTTTCATTATGGAAGAGGTATGCATGCATAAGATTCAATTTTAAATTTCTCAAATCTTTTTATCCGAAGTGTGTGTCTTTTAGCATGGGTCTTAATGACATGAATGCAACATATATCTCATGTATGCAAGGAAATATCTACAGCATAAATAACACATGTAAATAACACATATCACATGATTAAATGCACAAATAGAACAATGAGGTGACATATGCATATGCATCTTTTACTTTATCATGTTTGAACTCATCGAGTTCCTTTCTTAATTTCCACCCTCATATGTCATCACCGAAATCCAACCAACTTACCATCCTAGTGATTTTAACGTCATACCGAAACTCCACCTCACCGATCACCTAGGAATGAGCTCAATCCTAACTAGAGTCGCTAGATTTAATATGAGGAAAAAAATAGAGGGCGAATAACATATTACTTTCACATCATGAGTATGCACTTTCTTATCATGGGAAATGCAACTTTCTTCGATCACCTCTCATAACCTTTAATTGGGAATCTAAGAGGTCATTTCCACATTAGCATATCATATGAGGATGCAATATGAGCATGAAATCATAGAATATCATGTTAAGATGCAAGGCCATAATCATATCATATGCTTTACTTTTGCTCACATGCAACTTCGCAATATTTCAATTAAAATCATGTCATGTCATATGCATTCCAAACAACTTATCACATATGCTCACAATAGCACATAACTTCTCAAGCATATGGAAACATCACAACATTCTTTAATAACTAGCCATTCCACATTTTTAACTCTAAGTTATCCTCATAAGAAATCTTTATTGTCTTAGTCACAAAATTAGAAATCTTTAGCTAATGGTAAAATTAAAGAACTCAATAAAATATGTCCTTACTCAACAACATATATGTACATATACATACCTATATATATATATACCATAAGTTAAGGTTCATTATGTAAATTAAAATGGTGAGTCTTGAGCACTAAATTAATTCTTAGTAATGGCATAAGTATAAATATGTAATGCAAGGTTGAATATAAATATGAATGCAAGTTCAATTCTTTATTTTAGTGCTCTAGGCCTCTCAGAGTATTTACTCTAAATCATATCTCAACTTTAAGGTTGAGATAGGTAGGCTTTGAGATTAATTATTAAGTGATAACTTGAAAATAAATATGCTATGCAAGGACTTGAAATATAAATATGAATGCAAGAGCTTGAATATAAACATGAATGCAAGTTCAATTCTTTATTTTAGTGCTCTAGGCCTCTTAGAGTATTTACTCTAAATCACATCTCAACTTTAAGGTTGAGATAGGTAGGCTTTGAGATTAATTATTATATGGTAATGAAAGTGCAAGACTTAAATATAAATATGCAATGTAAGGACTTGAAATATAAATATGAATGCATTGCTTTAAGTTCTAGGCTCAAGACTACCACTATAACAACATAACTTTATCATTTGATAAAAATTTCTTAAAAGTGGAATCTTCAAGCTTTAGAGGTCAAACAAGTAAGGGTTTTGCAACCAACACCCAAGATCCTCATCATCAAGCCATGGTTCCATCATCATCTAGGCCTTGAGGCCAAAATGAACAAAGGAAGAAAGGAAAAAGGAAAACCAAAATGATAAAGGAAGAAAAGAAGAATTTTTCAACATGAAACAAAATAAATCCATGAAAAAGGATAGAAATTTTAAAGAATAATTCCCTACCAAAGATATTTTCCTTTTTAAAAGATGGAAGCTTGGTCTTGAAACAAGATGAGAAGAACAATTCCTTCCTTGATGCTCAAAGGAATTCGGCCAAGAGAAAAAGAAAAGGAAGAAAGGTTTACTTTGAGTTTTTGATCTTGGGAATGGGAAGGTTATATGTTTAAAGGAAGGTTTATGGTGTTTGGGTGGTGGTTTGTGTTTTGAAATTAGTGGAGGATGATGATTCTTTGAAAGGAGGAATAAGAAGTAGAAGAAGAACTTTTAGAACTCAAAGAAAGAAAACTTGAAGCTTTGCACAAGTAAGCAAAATGTTACAAGCTTTCTTGGTTGCCTATTTATAGGAAATGAAACACAATGGAGGTGCATCCATGGAGCAGTGGCCGATTGCTTTCTTGGAGGAAAGGAAGAGAAAATATCTCTTTGTAAGGTATAGCTTTGGGTATAGCTAGGTAAGGTGCAAAGCATGGTTTAAAGTATGGCTAGGTATGGTTCTTTAAGCTTATTTTATTTGAATTTCAACATGTGATAGATGATTTTGGGGAGTATGGCCGGTTGTGATTAAGGCATAATGGGGAAGAAAATATCATTTTTAATGTTGGTTTACAAGTGTGTTTAGGAGTTAATTTGGTTAGGCCATGGATTAGGGATTGTAATTTGTGTTTTAGGTGAGATAATGGGTAATTAAGGTGGTTCAAGACAAGATTAAAGAGTGGTCTTCCTTGATTAATGCAAATCCACCTTTATTAGGGAGGAATCTCATCATGTGACAACTTCCATGATTTAAGGAAATTGATTGAAATCTTTAGTATTCATGAAAATGTGACATAAAGTCTTAAAATCAAGAAAAGGATTTTAAGTTTTCTCTAAGCAATCTTAGGTTCTAATTAATCTTAATTAATTATTTTGAATCTAGATTAGTAATTAGAATTTACTAATATTTAATTAGAGCCTAATATTGCTTAGATTTTGTTAATCACATCATTAGGCCTAAAATCAGGCAAAACGGTAATTTTTTTGCAAAACCTTTTGAGACTACCCAGACTTAACTTAACATTAAATATTACTTAAAAACCTCATTTAAAACCTTTTGGTGAAGTCCGGGCTAACCAGGATTGTAAATCGTGTTAATTAGCCACAGGGCGTTTTGGTAATTTTGCACATCAAAACTCAGAAATGAAATTCTTTCTCTATTACCACGCATAACACATATTGTAAACCCTAACTTTCACCTAATATGCTCGAGTCGCATTCGGCTAGTTATTAGCGGTTACGTCTTCGTTTCAGAACTTGACTTGGCTTTCTTTAAAATACGAGTATTAAAAATACGACTAAATTTTTCTTTTTGAACTTAAGACTTAAAATGTGAGCCGTGCATGCGCATAGGACCGACGCAAACAAGAAACATAACAACCAAGTATACATCACCATAACAATCATAAATAAACCATAGAATAAACATAACATAACTTGTAGTATTATATTATAATCATAACAAAACAACGATGCCCTTATAAATATAAGGACACCTCTAAGATACTAGATACATCAAGCAAGGTTAACTACGCGAAACATAATTATAAATAGGCTAGACTAGTCTTCAAGCTTCTATTGCGCCCTCTGATCCGATATGCGTAACTCCTATGCTCGCGCTTCAAGGAAAATCAGAGCATCCGCATTATCCCGTCTGGAGACGACATGGGAAGGAAAGACAAAAAGGGTGAGAATACTTATACAAGATTCTCGGAGGGCTCCTTGACTTTAACACAAGTGTCATCATCGTCGCCCCAGCCACTTCGGGTTTCATTATGAAAGAGGTATGCATGTATAGGTTCAATTTTTAATTTCTCAAATCCTATTATCCGAAGTGGGTTCCTTTTAGCATGAGTCTTCATGGTATGAATGCAGCAATATTTTATGTGTGCATGACAATACTTGAGCATGACAGTACACATAGATAACACATATCACTTAATCAAAGCATCAATGAAACATATGCATGTGCGTCTTTTACTTTTTCATACTTGAACTCCGTGAGTTCCTTTCATAACTTTTTCCACCCTCATCATGGTCACCAAAATCCACCTAACATGCCAGCCTGCGATTTTAACATGGTCACCAAAACTCCTAATCACCCATCGCCTAGGAATGAGCTCATCCTAACTAGTCGTCGCTAGATTCATATGGGGTAAAAGAGGGGAAACATATCTCTTCCTTGGATCACCCCGTACAACCCTTAACTTGGAAGTCATAATGGGATCATTTCCTCTTTATCATATCTTGTATGAATGCAACATGAGCATGCAACCATAGAACCTTATATGACATTTCATATATTCTCATGCATTGTAAACATAGCATACCACATCATCATAGTAACATGCCACAAATACAATATAGCCTCAAGTTCATGATATTAACATATTCACATCATCATGAGTATACCCACTCGGCCTCATGCTCACATCACACCTCCTATCTCATGGTGTCTTATGCTTTGGCCCTTATGGGTCTTAAACTCATGTTCTAATTATCCTATCCTTCATTATGAATTTTTACAACACCTAAGGGGTCATTACCTATAATTTTCCTAATATTTATGATTTATAACATAACCAAACAGCTCTAGTTATTTTGGGCAGAATTTTGCCTTATGATTACGGGGTCCTAGAATCTTCATTTTTGACCCTTTCTAAGTTCCATCTTCACCTAAGGCTCTATAATTAACTCCTAAACCAATTATGAGGGATTCCTACACATATCCACTAATTATAAACCATTTTCCTTAAGTCCAATTATGCTGAAACAGAATTTATATTTTGTGCATCTAAGTGTTCTAGAATTCACATTTTAAGTTCTTTTTAGTTACTTGTTCTTTCTAAACTTCCCTAAATCGTTCCTTGCTTCAAACATAATTTTACACATTTTAACACCATAAAACAGAATTTATACAGTGGCCAACATGACAGGGGTAGAACCGAAATGTAAAGCCCATAAAATCACAAAATCTCATGAATTAAAATGCATACAAGTTGCTAGTTTTCTCTTGGAATAATTTTAGGAACTCAAAACACTTTTAGAAACCAATTTATCTCATCAAGATCATAAAAATATATGCTAGGTCAGTAGCTAAATTATTTAGCTCAAGGAATGGATTTAAAACATAAAACCTTGTTCATAAAGTTCCTTGAGTACATCTAAGCTTAGAAAAATTCCAAGACTTAGACTATGGGCACTTATAATTAGAGGAACTCATCCAAGTCCATCATCATCACCACAAGGCTGAAATGGCATTCCTTGAAATGCCTCCATTTTCTAAAACTTTATGCAAGATACTTGGGTAAGTCTTTGAGCTCTAGGATATTTAAGTGATGACATAAACTTAAACATGATATGCTCATTTTATTCTTCATTAGAAAGTAAAGTGAGAGCATAAAATAAATATGAGATGCAACCTCATTATTATCTTTAAAGTTTAAGTGATGGCTTGAAATATAAATATGATGCAAGCTTGGAATTTAAACATGATAATGCAAGTCCATTTAATTATTCTTGAGAGTTTAGTGATGGCATCAAAATAAACATGCTATGCAAGACATAAACATAAACATGAGTGCAACTTCCATTTTATCTTACTAGAGCCCTTACAAGACTTTAAAGGAACTTCACAACCTTAACCCAATATGCATCTTAACAACATAAAGTGAGCTTTAGAGTCCTTTGCACCAAGACTTCAAAGAAGCCTTTGGCTTTGAACTTCATCATCAAGCTCAAGAAAATAGACACAAAGCTCAACACTTTGTCTAAACCAAAATACAAAGAACTAAGTCATATTCTTTATTTTATTGCTCATGGGCTTCAATCTAGAGTAAAACTCTTAGAACGGCCGACCAACTTTAAGGTTGGCAAGGGTAAGCTTAGAGCTCTTGGAAAACATAGGATTAATTTTCTTTAACAAAACTTTTGTGATCTACTTAGCATTTTTAACAAACCTTGTTCAAACAAAGGAAAAGGAAACCGAAATCTTTAAAGGAAAAGGAGAAAGAAACCGAAATCATTCAAGAGAAATAAGAAAAAGGAACCAAAAATATAAGCAAGAAAAAGAAAGGAACACAAGCATGTATGGTCCAAGACCAAGTTGTTTCAAGCTTTAGAGGTTTCTCACATGACAACAACAAGTCATTATCTTGAAACCTCATCATCAAGCTAAAGTTCTTCTCATAAAATGGCCTCATGGCTGAAATGAAAAAGAGAAAGAGAAAAAGAGTTTGAACCAAGAGAAAACTAGAACTTTTCTTAAAGAAGTTAAAGAAAACTTTGAAAACAAACCCCTACCAATTGAAGTCTTGAGAGATATGAAAGAAAGCTTGAGTTTTTGATGAAATGGAGAAGGAAAATCCTCTTGAAACTTGAAGAAGAAATCGGCCAAGTTGAGGGAATTTGAGAGGAAATGAGAGAAAATGCAAGAATGCTTGAACTTGGCAAATGATCCAAAGAGCAACCAAGTCTTCAAAGGCTTGGTATTTATAGAAAATGAAACTTTGTGGCTGATTTGGGGAGGGAATGGCTGATGGTTTTCAAGGCCAAGGGAGGGGGAAAATATCTCTTGATTGGTATGGTTGTGAGTATGGGTAAGGTATGGTGAGGTATGGCTTCAAGTATGGTCTAAAACATGGCTCAAGGCATGTTCTTTGGAGTTAAACAAAACCAACATGTGACATAAATCAAGGGTATGCATTTCGGCAGATTTACAGCCAAAGGGGGAGGAGAAATTGCTCATGTAATTGTGGTTTAGTAATGTGTTTAGATGTTTCTTTGATTAAGGTTTTGGTTAGGAGTTTGTAAGCAAGTGTTTAGGTGAGGTAATTGGCTAATTAAGGTTGTCAAGACTTGATTAGGAGGGTGATCTTACTAGATTAACAATTTAAAATCATTTTCTTAGTCAAATGAGGTATGGGCACAATTCCTTAATTTAAGGAATTGGAGAGAGAACACTATTCAAGATTCCATGACTAGGAATCTTGAATCAAAGAATGTAATTAAAGTTTAACCAAGCAATCTTAGGTTCTAATTAACCTAAATAAATTATTTTGACTCTAGATTAATTATCAAAATAAATTAATCTTCGATTAGAGCCTAATATTGCTTAGGTTTGCTTAATTACGTCATTAGGCTCACTGTATACTGTTCTAGGGGCAAAATGGTAATTTTTCACTAAAACTGCTCTGGACCTGGGCCAACTAAACATCAAAAACCACTTATAAACATCATTTAAAGTCTTTGGTAAAGTTAGGTCACAGGCACATAAAACGATGACAAACAGCCACAGGGGTATTTGGTAATTTTGAGCGTGAAACTCAAAAATGAGATTCTTCTACTATTACCATATATAACACATATAATCCCCTATCAATCAACAAAACATCCCTTTGAGGATGGCCGGACCGACAATCCTCACTTTCGGGTAAAATGACCTCAAGGACATTTCGGTCATTTGTACACAAAATGGGCGTACACATATAATCCCCTTTAATCATCAAATCATCCTCTTGAGGATGGGGAGGTGATCCTCATTTTCGTAAAATGATCTAAGGGCATTTTGGTCATTTGTACACGGGAAAAATTAGGCGTACATAACACCTTGAAGTTATTCAAAAATTAATTTGAGATTTATTCATGGGAATTTAAATATTCTAACTGATTTTAGTGAGCGATGAGGATTGTAACGCCCAATTTTTCCAATATACAAATCATAAAATGCCCTGAGGTCATTTTACCCAAAATGAAGATTGCTAGTGCCATCCTCAGGGGACGTTTTGATGATGATAGGGGATTATATGTATTATGCGTGTAATGAGAGCAGAAGAATCTCATTTTTGAGTTCGATGCAAAATTACCAAAACGCCTGTGGTGATTAACACGAATGAAGTGCCAATTGAACTTGAACTTCACCAAAGGTTTTAAATGATGTTTTTAAGCAATGTTTTGGACAGGTTAAGCCCAGGTAACTCCAGGTTTTTGTAAAAAATTATTGTTTTACCCTTAGCTATGTGCATTTTGGGCCTAATGATGCGA
Source organism: Dalbergia oliveri (assembly GCA_030441495.1). Lineage (NCBI taxonomy): Eukaryota > Viridiplantae > Streptophyta > Magnoliopsida > Fabales > Fabaceae > Dalbergia > Dalbergia oliveri. The sequence continues at coordinate 16,981,104 of JAMLFY010000002.1, read as the reverse complement.
TTAGCAAAACCTAAGCAATATCAGGCTATAATTAAAGATTAGTAAATTCTAATTACTAATCTAGAGTTAAAATAATTTATTAAAATTGATTAGAACCTAAGATTGCTTAGATACACCTTAATCTTTGTCTTAAAAATCAAGATGCCATGTCATGGAATCTTGAATAGTATTTTCTCTCTCCAATTCCTTAAATTAAGGAATTGTGTTGTGAATGGTTTTTATATAAAATGAGTTTTATTTCACTAATGAAGCAAGACCAACTCCTTAATCATGTTTTGACATCCTTAATTACCCATTACCTTACCTAAATATTTACTTACAAACTCCTAATCAAAAGCCTAATCAAAGATGCACCTAAACACACCTCTAAACCACAATTAAATGAAACATTTTCTTCCCTTGACTTGTAAGGTGGCCGAATGCTACTCCTCCTTACTCCTCACATGTTGATTTATTTTTACACACAAAGAGTCATGCCTGGACCATACCTTGACCTATACCTAGCCTTACCTTTGAATGACACTTAGAAGAGATATTTTTCTCTCCTCATGGCTGCAAAGAGCCACAGCCCTTTCCCCATTTTCACCACACAATTTCATTTTTCAACAAATAATACATAAAGCAATGTGTAGAGAAATCTCACACTTTTACCACTAGCTTTTTGTTTGAGTTTGTGACCAAAAAAGCTCTCTAGTTTTCTCTCAAATTCAAGTCTTTTTCCACCACCACTCTCAACCTTCCCTCAAGTCACAAACACATAGTCATTCCAATGCAAGATCAAAGCTTCTCTCTTCAAGCAAGGAACATAACTTGGTAGGGAGTTGTTTTGAGTTCTCTTTCTCTATTCTTCCTCTTATGTTTTTGGATTTAATGATGCATGAAATGGATGAGTTTTTAGTTGATGATGTGGTTGAGTTGCTCCTCTTCTTCTACTTCTTTTTAAGTTTTGATCATTCCTTTTCTTACTCCCTCTTTGGTTTGTTGTTGTTGGATGATTGAAAAACCATAGCTTAATAATGAGAGATCTTTGTGTTGGCTGTAAAGACCACCATATGTAGACCTCTAGAGCTCAAGGTTGGCTTCATCTTTGGTTTTAAGGAATCATGAAAATAAAATGGTTTTTGGTTGTTTTTGTTGATTTTTCCTTGAGTTTGATGATGAGTCTAGACAAATGAGGTCCATAGGACCATGTTGTCAAGAGGCTTTAAAACTCATTTCCATTTAGTTAATATTGATTGGGGTTGAAAGTTTACCCTTTAAAGCCTTGAAATGAGCTCTAGCAAGATAAAGAGAACTTGCATCATGTTTTTATTTCAAGTTCTTGCATTGCATGTTTATATTTAAGCTTTGCATTTTATGTTTACACTCATGTTATCACCTAAGTAATTAACCCAAAGCCCGCCTATTTAACCTGAAAGTTGAGATGTGATTTAGAGTAAATACTCTAAGAGGCCTAGAGCACTAAAATAAAGAATTGAACTTGCATCCATATTTACCTTTCTTGTCCAGCATATTTAAGTTTCAAGTCATCACCTAATAATGGTAAAGATCCAAAATGAAGCTTGCATAGCATGTCTATCTTTATGTCATCACTTAAACTCCTAGAGCTCAAAAGACTTGCCCTGGTATCCCCAAATGGAAATGTTAACCATGACTAGTGGATGCGCCTTAGTCATGATACAATGTTGGTCTTGATTTGTAAAAATGTGAAGATGTTTTCAAAGGAATGTTAGAAAGATGTTTTAAGTGGTCTTAAGGTGTTAAAGTAGCTTAGAATGTGTTAAAAACCATGATTTCTCAAATTCTTCGTTGGTAATTACTAGCTTATGTAATCGATTACAAATGGTTATTTGAAGGATTTTAGGTTCTAGTAATCGATTACCAATAATGTAATCGATTACCAAGGTTGTTCCTCATGCCTAAAACCATTTAACTCTTGTAATCGATTACCAATTCATATAATCTATTACCATGATGTTCTTCATTTTCGGAAACAATTTTTAGCCTTAGTAATCGATTACCAATCTATGTAATTGATTACCTAGATGTTCCTACAGGATAAAATTTAGGTCCTAGTAATCGATTACCAGGCCATCTTTTTGACTCTTGGAACAAGTTTTTGATTTTGGTAATCGATTACCATCATATGTAATTGATTACCAAAACCCAAATGTGTAAAAATATGTGCTTTAAGTATGATAGAATGACTTTATGTGTTGATGATTTGAGATGATGAATTCATGTGATATTTGATGCTATGTGAGTACTTGATCTCTAAAAATAGAATCTATCATTTGCATATTACAATTTCTTTTGGAAACACTTATGCTAGAAACATATGGAGAGCTATGATATTTATGCATTATGTATTGCATCTTGATATAACATGCTAAGACTTAAGGTGACTTAAAACATGAGAAAATGATCCTTTGGACTCATCAAACTATAGGTGATGAAAAGGTGATTCTTGCCCCCTAACTCGCACTCTTGAAGTCGGGAATTCAACTTATGAAAAGGGATAAGGTTAGGCTAGTAACGACTAGTGAGGTATGAGCTCATAACCTAGAACTCTCAAAAGGAAGAGTATTAGGGTGGCCCCAGGAGGAAAGAAAATGAGAAGATTAAGTCACCTAAAATAAGTTGTGTTGAGATGTGTTGCCATGGTTATGTATTTTAACTTATTTCTTGATTATAGCATGAACATGCATTTCATAATGAAGTATGCTGCATTCATGACCAAGATGCATATTAAAAAGGAACGGCCTTGATAAAAATTACACTTTAGAACTTTAGAATTGAACCTTATGCAAGTTCACTTTCTTTAGAAAACCTAAATTCCTGGGGACATAGACGATGACACTAGAATAGAAGATTTCCTTCCTAGTTCTTTATTAAGATTCTCAATCTCTCTATCTTCCTTTCTATCCGTTAGTCTTCAAAGGACCATGGCCATATTTGTGATCTTCGTTGACACCAGTTTGGGAGGTGCACTACGACCGGACCACCGCTCCTACCACTTTGAGGGTCATTGTGCGATACGCATTTTTGCATACATGGGATGCCCCATCGCTTCTCCAGTTTCCAGCTTCGGTTTACCCCTATCCCCTATGGTGATGATTTGATTTTCGAGCATACTGAACCCGTGACGAGCGGACTCGTAATGCTCACCCTTCGACTTCGGCGGTGCGCGACTACCTCGAGTGTTCCCGTTCGAGGTCTTCGCGAACCCATCCGAGGACTCCCCCACTCATATATACTCGGAAGATCTGCCCCGCGGCCCCCATGGACACCAGAAAGGTAGTGAGGACATGGTGACAGCGGAGGCTAGCGCGACGTCCTGGAGATGCGTCCGTGCCAAGGAGGTCATGTTGCCCCCTTTCCCCTGCATACGTGGAGGAGCTGGCCAGCTCATTGGTTATATACCACCCTGGAGGAGGACAGCCCTGGTAGATCATGATAGAGGATCCCTTAATACAAGTTATCCCGAGGATTCCCTATTTGCTCATATTTGATGGGGATGAATTTTGGTGGAGCACTCTTAGGCTGAGGGAGGGCAACCGATAGTGGTATCTAGTATTTTGAAATTCCATGTATTTACTGTTTTGATGTATTTCTTTGTTGGTTATGTATCGAAAGCTCAGCCCACAATGGGTGTGATTCGTCCATTTTAATTTATGTGTATTAAGAGCTATGTTATTTCATGGTACATAATATAAAGCTTGTTAAATGATCATGAATGTTGTGTACGTGCATGTTTCTCTGTTTACTTTGATGGCTCTTAGCATTCAGTTTAGGTAGCACGCGCGTATGGCTCACGTTTTGTTTTTATTTCAAAAAGAAAAAATTTACCCATATTTTCCGCTAAGTATTTTGATAAAGTGAATTTAAAAGAATGGATCAAAATAGTAATAACTAATAATTAATCGCAATACGTCCTAGCATGTTAGGTTAAATATTAGGGTGTTACATTTTTGGTATTAGAGTAGTTCGGTCTCACGAGCCTGAGGATTGGACTAACTATCCTTCTTCAAGCATGATGCGATAGATATGTCATGTGTAGTTGTCCCATCAATAGGATTAGCTTAAAGATTAGAAATGCATGACTATTGTATGTATGCTGTGCCATGGTAACTATGCCCATTTTACATTCGATGTTGAGCTTGATCACCTTAGTGTTTGTGTTGGTGTGAATAGGGACCAATGGTGTAACAGGATTTTTCTTTAGTACAAATGACCGAAATGCCCCTGAGGTCATTTTTAAAATTCGAGGAAAGCCGACTGGGTCCTTGAATGGGTCAACTCAATGTTTGAAAGGGATTGTGTTACGTTTGATATCCAAGGTGAAAATCTCGTTTTCGAACTTTCAGGTCAAAATGACCAAAATACCCTGTAGTGTTTTACGCGGGTAAAGGCGCCGTTTGAGCCCGAAACTTTCCAAAGTTCGGAATGATGTTTTGAGTGAGTTGTGATGTTAGCAGGAAGGTCCGAGCATTTTAGTGCAAAATACCATTTTGCCCTATAACAGTGTCATGAGCCTAATGACATAATTAAGCAAACCTAAGCAATATTAGGCTCTAATTGAAGATTAATTTATTTCAATAATTAATCTAGAGTCAAAATAATTTATTAAGGTTAATTAGAACCTAAGATTGCTTAGTTAAACTCTAATTACATTCTTTGATTCAAGATTCCTAGTCATGGAATTTTAATAGTGTTTTCTCTCTCTAATTCCTTAAATTAAGGAATTGTGCCCATACCTTCATTTGACTAAGAAAATGGTTTTAAATTGTTAATCTAGCAAGAATACTCTCCTAATCAAGTCTTGACAACCTTAATTAGCCATTACCTCACCTAAACACTTTCTTACAAACTCCTAATCAAAACCTTAATCAAAAAACACCTAAACACATCATTAAACCACAATTACATGAACAATTTCTCTTCCTCCCTTGGGCTTAAATCTGGCCGAATTCTCACCCCAAGAAATGTGTCACATGTTGATTTTATTTCACTCCAAAGGCCATACCTCAAGCCATGCCTTGACCATACCTCGCCATGCTTTCAACCATGCCTTTGAATGACAAGTTTTTGAAGATATTTTCCTCCCCTTTGGCCTTGTAAACCGTCGGCCATCCCTCCCCCAAATCAGCCACAAAGTTTCATTTTTCTATAAATACCAAACCTTGAAGAACTTTGTTACACTTTAGATCATTTGCTAAGTTTAGCTTTTTTGCACTTTATCTCATTTTCTCTCAAGTTCTCTTCATCTTGCTCTTCTTTTCCTCCCTCCAAGAAACCTTTCCACCACCACAAACCACCATAAACAACCTTAAACCAACACTCCCTCACCTCAAACCACCTCTCAAACACTTAATCTTTCCATTTCCAAGCTTGCTTTCTCAAGGAAAAATCATCTTCCTTGAGCTTTTCCTTTGGCCGAATCTTCCTCCTCCTTCAAGAGAAGATTTTGTCTTCTCATTCCTTCAAGAACTCAAGCTTTCCTTCATTTCTTTCAAGACTTCTTTAGGTAGGGGTTTTATTTCAAAGTTTTACTTGTTTTCTTCAAGAAAGTTCTAGTTTTCTCTTAGTTTTTCAAATCTTTCCTCCTTCTTTTTCTTTTTCAGCCTTGGAGCCTTTCATGAGTAAAACTTTGGCTTGATGATGAGGTTTCAAGATAATGGTCTTGTGATGCCATGTGAGAAACCTCTAAAGCTTGAAAAACTTGGTCTTTGGCCATATATGCTTTTGGTTTCTTTCCTTTTCTTGCTTATGCTTTCGGTTTTCCTTCCTTTTCCTCCACAAATTTTTCGATTTTTCTTCCTTTTCCCTTTAATGGTTTCGGTTTCCTTTCATTTATTTGAACAAAGTTTGTTAAAAATGTTGAATAGATCACTAAAAGTTTTGTTAAGAAAATTAATCTTATGTTTTCAAAGAGCTCTAAGCTTACCCTTGCCAACCTTAAAGTTGGTCGGCCGTTCTAAGAATTTACTCTAGATTGAAGCCCATGAGCAATAAAATAAAGAATATGACTTAGTTCTTTGTATGCTTGTTTAGATAAAGTGTTGAGTTTTGTGTCCATTTTCTTGAGCTTGATGATGAAGTTCAAAACCAAAGGCTTCTTTGAAGACTTGGTGCTAAGAACTCTAAAGCTCACTTTATGTTGTTAAGATACATATTGGGTTAAGGTTATAATGTTCCTCTAAAGTCTTGTAAGAGCTCTAGCTAAGATAAAATGAGTTGCATACATGTTTATGTTTATGCCTTGCATAGCATGTTTATTTTGATGCCATCACTAAGCTCTCAAGAATAACTAAATGAACTTGCATTATCATGTTTAAATTTCCAAGCTTGCATTTCATGTTTATATTTCAAGTTATCACTTAATCTTTAAAGATAATAATGAGGTTGCATCTCATATTTATTTTATGCTCTCACTTTATTTTCTAATAAAGAGTAAAATAAGTGCATAACATGTTTAAGTTTATGTCATCACTTAAATATCCTAGAGCTCAAAGACTTGCCCAAGTATCACAAGTAAAGTTTTAGAAAATGGAGGCATTTCAAGAATGCCATTTCGGCCTTGTGATGATGATGATGGACTTGGATGAGTTCATCTAATCATAAGTGCCCATAGCCTAAGTCTTGGAATTATTCTAAGCTTAGGTGAACTTAAAGAACATTGTGAACAAGATTTGGTGTTTTAAATCTAATGCATGAACTAAATATTTTAGCTACTGACCTTATCCATTTTTGTATGATTTTAATGAGAGGAATTGGTTTCTAAAAGAGTTTTGAGTTCCTAAAATTATTCCAAGAGAAAGCTAGCAACTTATATGCATTTAAATCATGAGATTATGTGATTACATGATGCTTGTATTTTCGTTCTGCCTTGTGCACTTGGCTACTGTATAAATTCTGTTTTATGGTGTTAAAATGTGTAAAATTGTGTTTGAGTGGAGCAAGGAACGATTTAGGGAAGTTAGGAAAGAACAAGTAACTAAAAAGGACTTAAAATGTGAATTCTAGAACACTTAGATGCACAAATTGTAAATTTTGTTCTAGCATAATTGGACTTAAGAAAAATGGTTTATAATTGGTGGATATATGTAGGAATCCCTCATAATTGGTTTAGGAGTTGATTATAGAGCCTTAGGCAAAGACGAAACTTAGAAAGGGTCAAATGGAGATTCTAGGACCCGTAATCATATGACAAATTCTGCCCAAAGTGATGAAGTGTTGTTTGGCTATGTTAGTGAGCATAAACATTAGAGGAAATTATATGTAATGATCCCTTAGGTGAAAGAAAGATCCATAATGAAAGTTGGAATCATTAGAACATAAGTTTAAGACCCGAAGGGCCAAAGCATAAGACACCATGAGATAGAAGGTGTGATGAGAATGAGACCGAGTGGGTATACTCGTGATGATGTGAATATTTGATACCATGAACATGAGACTACGTGTGTAATTGTGACATGTTGTTGTGATGATGTGGTATGCTATGCTTGAGATGCATGAGAATACGAAATATGAATGAGTTAGGAGGGTATGCTCCTTTGTTTAAGAGAATTATTTGATTGAGAAATTTCATGAGAATAACATGTGTGATTTGAGTTATGTGGCATGACTCAAATTTGAGGAAATTTGGGGTGTAGTCATTATGCTCCGAATTTCGTCAAATTTGAGGGACTTAAAGAAAGTTTGAAAAGAAATATTTTATATGTGACATGCGAGACGCATTTCTCCTGCTACCAATGAGAAAGGAAACCCGTGGGGGTATGGTCGTGGAGCCATATCAAGCGGACAATGTCATTGGTCTTAACCAGATGATGTTTCACAGACCAAGACGTACTTCTCCTGCTACGTGAGGAAAAAGGTAAAAGCTGTGGGCATCGACATTAGCCTCCAAAGCAACAAAATCACTGGTCTTAACCAGTTGATGCGTTTCGAAGGAAAAAAGTCCCATGATGGGTGATTCTTAGGTCCCCTACCTCTTCTGGAGAATATTATTTTTATGATTATAATACGCTTATCAAGAAGATAAGTAAGAACTAGTGACGACTAGTTAAGGTATGAGCTCATAGCCTAGTATTAGGGGTTGGTTACTATTTTTACATACCATGATGTCACAAGTTTGAGAAATGAGAAAAGATGTGAAGCATTTTGCTTATGAAAGAGAGAAGTTGATTATGAGAAAGTACATGCCACTTATATGAGAAATAGATCTTGATGAGATGTTTTATTGGTTTGCTGCATAAAGTATTGCCATGCATTCATGTTCTACTATGCTGCATACATGCATTAAGATTCATCATAAAAGACACGGACCTTGGATAATTGCTTTTATGAAAACCTCATAATGAACCCCTACATGTATAACCTTTTTATAATAAACCCAAGGTTCATGGGGACGTAAACGATGACACTAGGATAGAGGATTTCTGAGATTCTTTAGCAAGATTCTACCCTCTCTTTGTTTCTTTTTCTGTTACGTCTCCAGACCACGATGGCGTCGTTCGTGATCTTCTTTGCACACCATATAGGAGGTGCACTATGATCCAGATCATCATCTACCATTTTGAGGGTCGTTGTGCCGTGTGCATTTTTGCATACATGGGACGTCCGTTTGCATTCCCAATCTCCAGCTTTCATTTCACCCTGACCTCTCCCTAGTGATGATTTGATCTTTGAGAGACGCGTCCGTCATGAGAGACACTGCCATGCTTAACCTTTCATCTTCACAGTGCGTGACTCCGGAGTACATGCCCTCATACCTCGTTGTGGGAGGGACATGCTGAGGATTCTCCCTCGACCCCTATTCGGAGGATTCCGCCCCTTCGATGGCTTTAGCCGTCAGGGTAACGAGGACACGGTCTCTCAACCGAGGCTTGTGAGGCGTGTACGTCAGCCCAAGAGGCACCCTTGCAGGAGAGCCACGTGTCGCTCCACTAATCTCATGCCCATACCCACTTTGTTGGGCCACATCGAGGAGCTTCGGTTTGAGGGCTACGTTTCCCGTTTGAGGATTAGCGGCATCCGTAAGCTCTAAAGGGGAAGGTTTGCTTTTAGCCGGGTTGATCTTTTGGGGCTTCCATGTATTTGCGTGTCTATGTTTCCTATTTCTTTTCATGTATTTTATTATTTCTGTCTCTACAAGCTCTCCCACTTATATGGGTATAACTTTATGCCTTTTATGTTTCAGTTGATGTACTAAACTATGATATTTAATGTTATGATGGTTGTTCCTATGGTTGAAATGTTCTTATTTGCTCTTGTATTACATGATTTATTTTTCTCGCTTATGTTTCACTTATGTTGCACGCGATGGCTCGTATTTTTTATATATTTCAAAAAAAAAATTACCGTATTTTCCACTAAGTAATTTTACAAATGAGTGTTAAAGGGAAGTAATAACTAATAATTAATCTTAATATATCCTAGGCATGTTGGTTAAATATTAGGGTGTTACAAATGGCACCGCAACAATAGAATAGGACCTCAACTCCAAGCTAGGACATTGGAGAACTGAAGCCCTCCATGAGGTGGCTAAAACCATGAGGGTGATGTTTAAAGGATGGACAGAGATCGTAAGACACCGGCCATGTAGAAATTCCAGCACGCCGGATTTGGGAATTCCAAGGCCAATCCACCCTCCTTCAAAGGAACCTTGAATTGGAGCCATCCGACGAGTGGATCAAAGCATGGAGAAGATCTTCAAGTGATCCCATGCATGGAAGGACAAAAGGTGACTTTTGCCACCTACATGCTGAAAGGTGATGCCAGTTCTGTGGACCTTAGGGACTCCTAAAGGCATCGAGTACGAAGATCGACTGGGAATCGCTCAGGACACGCCAAGTTTGAAGAGCTTATCAAGTTCTCAAGAATGTACCAAGGGAATCTTGGCGAGACCTGGAAGTGCATTAAGTACGAATTCGGGTTGAAGGTCGAAGTTAATGTTGCGGTGGCTCATTTGGATCAGGGACTTCCCTACCCTGGTTAACAAATGGCACATCATTAAGGATGGCCAAAAGAATTTGAGCATGTCAAAGGCCGATGGGTTTGCAAGGAAGCTTGCACCACAACCCAAAGTTCAAGTCCAAACTAGACCACCATTCCGAAGCACAAGGACCACCATGTCGACCCTCGTTCAGACCCCAAGGTTCTTGGAAAGATTTCAACCAAGGAAGGCCTCACAACCATGAAAAGCCCTCTAAGGACCTCAGCGGCATCTCCAAGACCTACACCTGCCATCTTTGTGCTAAGTGCGGAAACCGCATGGAGACTTGCCTTGCCAAGCAGGCCTGGGAGTTTGCTACCATATGGGAAGCCCGGCCACTTCTCACGGGAATGCACAGAGGAACCTAACGATCCTCAATCCCAAGCCGCAACACCAAGGAGAGTTCACTGTCAATGCTGAAGAGATGACGAAGTCAAGGAACCTCATGGAAGATAAGTGTGAAATAAATGGTAAAACCTTAATTGTACTTTTCATTGGCACTACCCATTCTTTCATCTCATATTCTTGTGTTGAATTCCTTAAATTACATGTGTCTGAACTTCCTTTGACCTTCCTCTCACAGGAAAGCCTGTTAGAACCTGTAAATGTTGTTTGAACTAGATTTATCTTGAAAATAGATCTTTTGTCTTAGATTTGATTTGTTTACCCATGAAAGGTCTAGAATCAAATCAAATCAAATTGCATGTAGTTGGTTACATGTTGGCGTAATCTTGGCATGGATTGGCTTTCGCCAAGTGTAGTAAACTACTATGAAATTTGATTTTTTCCTTCCTATTCCCAGGAAACCTAGGAAACCCTTGAACTTTTACATAAATGCTATCGAGGTAGAATGTGTTAAGGAAAAACTAAGGGTTATGTACTCCTAGCCACTAGTGATGTGGACTTTGAGCAAAGTTTGGATCAAATACTGTTGTGAGAAACTATCCCGAAGTATTTCCAAATAAGATACCCAAGTTTCCCCTAAAGAGATAGAATTCTCAATAGAGTTGCTTCCAAGAACGGACCCATATCCATAGCACCCTATAGGATGTCCCCTTTGGAACTACCGAGTTGAAAGCCCAGTTGGAGGACTTGCTTGAGAAGAAGTTTGTAAGGCTAAGTGCATCACCGGGGAGCCCGTGTTGTTTGTAAAAAAGACGGGAGTATGAGGCTGTGCGTAGATTATAGGCAGTTGAACCAAGTAACGGTGAAAAACAAATACCTTTTGCCTAGGATCGACAATTTGATGGATCAATTGAAGGGAGGAGTATTTTCAAAGATAGATCTAAGGTTAGCACCACCAGATTAGAGTAAGGGATAATATACCTAAAAGAGCCTTTCACACTAGATGGCCATTTTGAGTTTGCAGTTATGTCCTTTGGTTTAACCAATGCTCCAGTCGTGTTTATGGATTACATGAATAGGATCTTTAAACCCTATTGGATCAGTTCGTGGTCGTCTTTATAGATGACATCCTCATCCTCTAAGCCCACGAGGAGCATGAGCGCCATTCTGATAGTGCTAGAGATCCTAAAAGCAAAGAAACTATATGCCAAGCTCTCTAAGTGTGAATTTTGGTTAGAGGAAGTGAAGTTTTTAGGGCATGTAGTTTCAAAATGAGGCATAACGGTTAATCCTAAAATAGAGGCTGTGATGAATTGGGAAAGACCTACCATTAAGGAGGTTAGAAGATTTTTGAGTTTAAGGATATTACCATAGGTTTATAAAAGCGGTTTGCAAATTTCATTACCTTTAACCAAGCTTACCTGGAAGAATGCCTTTTTTACTTGGACTCGGAGTGTAAAAAGAATTTTCAAGAGTTGAAGCAGAAGTTAACCTCAACCCCGTTTTAGTGTTGCCTTACCCCAACATACTTTTTGAGGTATACTGACGCTTCGGTAAATGTTTAGGTTGTGTATTGATGCAAAATAGGCAAGTGGTAGCCTATGCATCTAGGCAACTCAAGCCTCATGAAGCGAACTACCCTACCCATGATCTAGAAGTAGCCACCATAGTGTTTGCTCTAAAAATATGGAGACACCACTTGTATAGGGTGAAGTTCAAGGTGTTTTCTAATCATAAGAGTTGAAGTATCATTGATCAAAAGGAGCTAAACATGAGGTAAAGAAGGTGGATGGAGTTTTTAAAGGATTATGATTTTGGGCTAAACTACCACCCTGGCAAGGCCAATGTAGTGGCCGATGCCTTAAGTAGGAAGATCTTGCACCTATCCCACATGATGGTTAAGGAGGTGGAGTTGATCAAAAAGTTTAGAGACCTAAACTTAGGGATGACCTTGACCACTAAGAGCATAAAGGCATGTCATGTAACATCCTCCCAAGTACAACCTCATCATTAAGTCATGGCATCGTGCTCAAGAGTTATTACTCATAAATTTGTGGACCTTTCTTAATTATCTATAGCAAAAAAATAAAATAAAATCGTTGAATCGTATATTAACTAACTCATGGTTCTATCAAAATATGTAGCATGAAACAACGTATTTATTTAATACAAGTCAAGTACAAAAGGAAGCTCTTCTAAGAGCTTTATAGTACATAGGTTATCTTTTATGTTTACAAATATATGCACAAACTTAAGTACAATAGACCTAGGTTTCTGCTACTAACTACTATAATTCCACTTTATTTCTTTCCTGAGCGGCACCATCTTCTAGCTCAACTTGGAGACGACACGGGAAAATAAATACATATGGGTGAGAATTCTAAAATTCTAGGAGACGTCCTCAAAACCTATATGGAAATTCATGTCATCGTCATTGTCCAAGCTTCAAGTTATTAAGAAAAGGTGATCATGCATTACATAATAACCGTTCATTTTAAAGTTCAAAATCAATCTTTCCTGAAGTGGGTCACTTTTAACAATTAATCTCTTAGTACACATTTATCATAAGCTCATAATCATAGTAAATAATGTCAATTAAGATAATTTGATATGATACAAATATGTATGTACCAGAGATAGGGAAATTATCTTTAATTGCCCTTGATAAATTGAAGAGGACCTTATCTCTATTTTCCCTCTACAAGTCGAACAGAATCTCATTCCTCGCTATTTGCCGTCGACAAATCAAAAGGATCTTATCCTCTCTATTTGCCCTTTACAAGTCAAAAGGATCTCATCCCTCTCTATTCACCCTCGAGAAGTAAAAGATCTCAGTACTCCTTATTTGCCTTCGACAAGTTGAAAAGGATCTTATGTTTCATTATTTGCCCTTGACAAGTCAAAGAGGATCTCATGTTCTCTTTTGGCTATAGAACTTAACTCCATATATCATTTACTTTTCTTTTTCCAATGCATGCATAAAACACATACAGGCATTCATTCACAATGCAATTCTCATTTGTGCCTAATAAATTAATCTTTAAATTGTCTAGCATGCATTCATGTGTCACAAGTCACATGGCCACTTAGTTAACATCAATTATTCATTTCATACTAGAACCAAAATGCCATTACTTCATCAATTCAAAGCATTGCTGCATTTCCAGCATAATGGCAGATTTCACATGTTCATAGCATAGTTTATTTGCATAGTAAAAAATCAATTCAGAGGCTATAAAAATTCTCAATGAAACTTCAATGTGTCTAAGAGATCCTGTAAAATTTTCATAGTAATCAGAATTCTCTAACTCTGGAACTAAATTATACAAATTCAGTGGTTGAAGGCCACTTATCCATAGCCTAAACAGAGTTCTTATAATTTTTAACCTTAACAAATGGTTGAATCAACTCACAATAAAATTTACAGTGACACTTCAATATGTTATTAACTTCATGTAAAAATTTCAAAGGCTCATTCAATATTTGCTATGGTAATAAAATTGGACAATCTTATTGTTTTAGTTTTAACAATCCAGATAGCATCAGTCTCATTTTGGGATCTGATTTTTTTGATGCAGTAAACCTTAAAATCAACACCCAAGAAAATTCATGTAGTTGGTTTAAGATGTTAAATTCAACATATAATTTTTACAGCTCATAAAACTACTCACAACTACACCAGAAAATTCATAAACAACTACTGCCTGCAAAAAAACTGAAAATCTAGCAGCAAAGATCAAAATTCCTTTTGACAAAAATGATTTTTAGCTTTATCCAAACACTCCACCAAAATTCATGCATCAATATCAACATAATATCAATGAATATAACTAGAAATTTTGGACTAGCTCAACCAAAACAAATCAGAATAAATTTGAGAAAAACAGGCAAAGAAACCCCTACTTGGCTTTTTGAAGCTTAAACTCTTGTTCTTAACTTTGCTCAATGATTCTCCACCAATTTCTTGATCTAACCTCTCTCTAATCATCTTACAACATTGTAAATAACAACTAACTTGATGCTATGATGAGATAAGGGTTTTGTGATAAGGAATTGATCTCATGTTTGTGAGAGGCAACACTTAGGTTGTGATTTTTGTTATGGGATTTTGGGTGAAGCTTGATGTTCTTGGCTATGGTTCATATGTGGGTTTGAAGAAGAAGGTGTAATAGGCTGGAAATGGGTGTTTTGGCCGAAATTTTCCAAGAGGAATCTATTGAAATGGTGTCTTGAAATATTTGTGATAATTGTGTAATAAATGAGTTTGATAAAGTAATTATTCTTCAAGATAAATACATGCAATTTTGGGCACTTCTCATTGGCTCCTAGGAAGACAATGGTGTGGCTTCCTCTAAGCCACACACTTGTCTTGCTAGGTGTCCTTCTTATACTGTAACTTCTTACGATTGAAACTATACATCGTAATTTAACCGAACGGGTAAACACGTACCTAAAATAGACATTGCCCGAAATTGAATTTCAGGTGTAAAATCCTCATTTCTAACCTTAATCCTATATTTTCTTAGTCTTAGGTATTGCGTCCATTCTAAGGTTTCAGCTATCCGACTGCCTGGACCCGCAAATTACTATTCACATTTGTCTTTTTTTCTTTTTATATTATTTTTTTAAATCCATTGGATCGTCCTCATCATTATGAAACTGCAGATTTTTGAAATTACGACTAATAAAGCTCAAATTAATTTTTAAATAATTTTTTTTAGGGTGTTACAATCTTAGTGACGAGTGACTTTAGGAGAAGAATCGCTTAAGCCCAACGGGAAGATAAAGAGTTTCAAGAGACTCTAGAAGCTTGTCAGAGAAGTTAAAGGGTTTTGCAGAGATGCCAAGGAGTATGGAGGTTTGAAGGTAGGATCTGCATCCCTGTAATGGTGACCTCTAAAGAGATCTTGGAGGAAGCCCATA
Source organism: Dalbergia oliveri (assembly GCA_030441495.1). Lineage (NCBI taxonomy): Eukaryota > Viridiplantae > Streptophyta > Magnoliopsida > Fabales > Fabaceae > Dalbergia > Dalbergia oliveri. The sequence continues at coordinate 16,965,839 of JAMLFY010000002.1, read as the reverse complement.
AGAGTCATTTTACCATTCACCCTGGTACCACCAAGATGTACCAAGATCTGAAGAAAATATTTGGTGGCCAGGCATGAAGAGGGACGTGCGTGCGTGGGTAAGTAAGTGCTTAGTCTGTAAAGTGAAGATTGAGCACCAAAAGCCCCTGAATGTTGCAGTCTGCAATCTTGAGTGGAAGTGGGATAGTATCTCAATAGACTTTGTAAATAGACTTCCAAGGACCTAAGCTGGTCATGATGCCATATGGGTAATAGTGGATCGACTGAACCAAGTCAGCCCACTTCCTACCTATAACGGTAACTTACTCCTTGGATAGGCTGGCTCAGTTATATATCCAGAGATCGTAAGATTACATGGAGTACCATCGACAATAATTTCAAATCAGGATCCGATTTACGTCACGGTTTTGGGGAGCTTTCAGAAGGCGTTTGGATAGGCGTGCCTAAAGCATAGCTTACCACCTTAGACCCATGGGTCTAGAGGACTATCCAAACACTAGAAGATATGCTAAGGGCATATGTCTTGGACCAGAAGGTTGGGACAAATACCTGCCATTGATCAAGTTTGCGTATAACAATAGTTATCATGCGAGCATTGGCATGGCACCATATGAGGCCCTATATGGGAGGAAATGCCCGTCACCTTTGTGTTGGTACGAGCCCGGGAGCAAGCCTTTAGGAACCGATATCGTGAGGGAAACAACGAAACAAATCAAGAAAATTAGAAAAAAATTCTTGCTCAAATTTGACAGAAAGCTACGCAGACAAACGACGAAAGCTCGATAGAATTTCAAGAAGGGGAACATGTGTTCCTTAGGATAGCTATACATGCATAGGTCGAACCATGAGAGTTAAGAAATTGAGCCCAGATTTCTTGGCCCGTTTCAGATTGTTAAATGAGTCGGGAAATAGCATATGGCATAGCCCTACCCCCAAACCTATCCAACCTTTATGATGTCTTCCATGTTTCCCAGTTAAGAAAATATGAGTTTGACCTTAGTATGTTAGAGCAGAGCAAGTAAAATTAAGGGAAGACCTAACATTTAACCTACCTACGAGAATCATAAATAGCAGAAGTCAAATAGCTAAGGATTAAGACAGGACCTCAGTTAAGGTAGCGTGGGACGAGGGAAACAGAAGAATTCAGTGGGAGTTAGAGTTAGATATGAAAACGCTTTATCCCGAGCTTTCCTCAGGTAACAAATTTCGGCGAAATTCTTTTAAGAGGGGAGTAATGTACGCCCATTTTTCAAAAATGGCCAAAATACCCCTGAAGATCATTTACTTTAAAATGAGGTGCCACCCTGATTCTCAAGGGGACATTTTGATGATGATAGGGGATTATATGTGTTATGTGTGTTAATAGAGCAGAAGAATCTCATTTTTGAGTTCTATGCGTGAAATTACCAACATCCTGTCTGATTAACATGAATGAAGTGCCCATTGAACCCGAATTTCACCCAAAGGTTTTAAATGATGTTTTTAAGCAATGTCTTGCGACAGGTTAAGCCCGGGTAGCCCTAGGAGGTTTTTGCAAAAAATTAGCATTTTGCCCCTAGCTATGTGCATTTTAGGCCTAATAATGCTATTAACAAAATCTAAGCAATATTAGGCTCTAATTAAATATTAGTAAATTCTAATTACTAATCTAGAGTTAAAATAATTTATTAAGGTTAATTAGGACCTAAGATTGCTTAGATACACCTTAATCATTGTCTTAAAAATTAAGATGCCATGTCATGGAATCTTGAATAGTACTTTCTCTCTCCAATTTCTTGAATTAAGGAATTGCGTTGTGAATGGTTTTTATATAAAATGAGTTTTATTTCACTAATGAAGCAAGACTAACTCCTTAATCATGTTTTGACATCCTTAATTACCCATTACCTTACCTAAACACATACTTACAAACTCCTAATCAAAGATACATCTAAACACACCTCTAAACCACAATTGAATGAAACATTTTCTTCCCTTTGCTTGTAAGGTGGCCGAATGCCACTCCTCCCCATACTCCTCACATGTTGATTTATTTTCACACACAAAGAGCCATGTCTGGACCATACCTTGACCCATACCTAGCCTTACCTTTGAATGACACTTAGAAGATATTTCTCCTCATGGCTGGAAAGAGCTTAGCCCTTTCCCCCATTTTCACCCACACAATTTCATTTTTCAACCTATAATACATATAGCAATGTGTTGAGAAATCTCACACTTTTACCACTAGCTTTTTGTTTGAGTTTGTGACCAAAAAAGCTGTCTAGTTTTCTATCAACTTCAAGTCTTTCCACCACCACTCTCAACCTCCCTCAACTCACAAACACATAGTCATTCCCTTGCAAGATCAAAGCTTTCTCCATTCAAGCAAGGAACACAACTTGGTAGGGAGTTGTTTTGAATTCTCTCTTCTCTATTCTTCTTCTTATGTTTTTGGATTTAATGATGCATGAAATGGATGAGTTTTTAGTTGATGATGTGGTTGAGTTGCTCCTTCTTCTTGTTCTCTTCTTCAGTTTTGATCTTTCCTTTTTTTCTCCCTCTTTGGTTTATTGTTGTTGGATGATTGAAAAACCATAAATTAATGATGAAAGATCTTTGTGTTGGCTGTAAAGACCACCATATGTAGACCTCTAAAGCTCAAGGTTGGCTTCATCTTTAGTTTTAAAAGAAATGATGAAAATAAAAGGGTTTTTGGTTGTTTTTGTTGATTTTTCCTTGAGTTTGATGATAAATCTAGACAAATGAGGTCCATAGGACCATGTTGTCAAGAGGCTCTAAAACTTATTTCCATTTGGTTAAGATTGATTAGGGTTGAAAGTTTATCCTTTAAAGTCTTGAAATGAGCTCTAACAAGATAAAGAAATGAACTTGCATCATGTTTTTATTTCAAGTTCTTGCATTGCATGTTTATATTTAAGCTTTGCATTTTATGTTTACACTCATGTTATCACCTAAGTAATTAACTCAAAGCCCGCCTATTTCAACCTGAAAGTTGAGATGTGATTTAGAGTAAATACTCTAAGGGACCTAAAGCACTAAAATAAAGAATTGAACTTGCATCCATATTTACCTTTCCTGTCTAGCATGTTTAAGTTTCAAGTCATCACCTAATAATGGTAAAGATCTAAAATGAAGCTTGCATAGCATGTCTATCTTTATGTCATCACTTAAACTCCTAGAGCTCAAAAGACTTGCCTGGTATCCCCAAATGGAAATTTTAACTATGACTAGTGGATGTGCCTTAGTCATGATACAATGTTGGTCTTGATTTGTAAAAATGTTAAGATGTTTTCAAAGGGATATTAGAAAGATGTTTTAAGTGGTCTTGAGGTGTTAAAGTAGCTTAGAATGTGTTAAAAACCATGTTTTCTCAAATTCCAGAGGTTCTTGGTAATCAATTACCAGCTTATGTAATCGATTACCAAGAATGGTTATTTGAAGGATTTTAGGTTTTGTTAATCGACTACCAGATAATGTAATCGATTATCAAGGCTTTCTTATGCCTAGAACCAGTTTTAACTTGGAATCAAACAGTTCATGTAATTGATTACCATGATGTTCTTCATTTTCCGAAACAGTTTTCAGCCTTAGTAATCAATTACCAATCTATGTAATCGATTACCTAGATGTTCCTCTTACCCAGGACAAAATTTCCTTAATCGATACCAGGCCCAAGTAATTGATTACCATGCCATCTTTTGAGTCCAAAACAAGTTTTTGATTCTGGTAATCAAACCATCATATGTAATCAATTACTAGAACCCAAATGTGCAAAAATATGTGCTTTAAGTATGATAGAATGACTTTATGTGTTGATGATTTGAGATGATGAATTCATGTGATATTTGATGCTATGTGAGTACTTAATCTCTAAACATAGAATCCATCATTTGCATGTTATAGTTTCTTTTGGAAACACTTATGCTAGAAATATATGGAGAGCTATGATATTTATGCATTATGTATTGCATCTTGATATAACATGCTAAGACTTAAGGTGACTTAAAACATGAGAAAATGATCCTTTGGACTCATCAAACTATAGGTGATGAAAAGGTGATTCTTGCCCTAACCCGCACTCTTGAAGTCGGAATTCAACTTATCAAAAAGGATAAGGTTACACTAGTGACGACTAGTGAGGTATGAGCTCATAACCTAGAACTCTCAAAAGGGAGAGTATTAGGATAACCCCCAAGGAGAAAGCAAATGAGAAGATTAAGTCACCTAAAATAAGTTATGTTGAGATGTGTTGCCATGATTATGTGTTTTAACTTATTTCTTGATTATAGCATGAACATGCATTTCATAATGAAGTATGCTGCATTCATGACCAAGACGCATATTAAAAAGGAATGGGCCTCAATAAAAATTACACTTTAGAACTTTGAAATTGAACCTTATGCAAGTTCACTTTCTTTAGAAAAGCCAAGGTTCTTGGGATGTAGATGACACTAGGATAGGAGATTTCCCCTAGAGTCTTTATTAAGATTCTCACTCTTCTATCTTCCTTTCTATCCGTCACGTCTTCCAGGACCATGGCCACATTCGTGATCTTCATTGACATGCTAGTTTGGAGGTGCACTATGATTCGGACCACTACTCTTACTACTTCGAGGTCGTTGTGCGATACGCATTTTTGCATACATGGGACGCCCCTTCGCTTCTCCAGTCTCCACTTCCGGTTTACCTACTTCCCCCTATGGTGATGATTTGATTTTCAAGCGTACTGACCGCGAAGAGAGACTCATCATGCTCGCCCTTAGACTTTAGCAATGCGTGACTACCCTGAGTATGTTCCTCGTTCCAGGTGTTCGCAACCACCCATCCGAGGACTCCCACACCCCCATGAAACCAGAGAGGGCAATGAGGACACGGTGACATGGAGGCTAGCGCGACGTCCGAAGATATGTCCGCGCCAAGGAGGTCATGTCGTCCCTTTCCACCAGCATACGTCCGAGGAGCTCGCAGTTCATTGGGTACATACCACCCCAGAGGAGGACCAGCCTGTTGGTAGATCGTGATGGAGGATCCTAGTGAGTGCAGGAGTCTCGGAGAATTCCCTATTTGTTGCATCTTTTGATGGGGATAACTTTTGGTGGAGCACTCTTAGGCTGAGGGAGGGGAAACAATAGTGGTATCTAGTATTTTGAGATTCCATGTATTTACTATTTTGATGTATTTCTTTCGTTGGTTATGTATCAAAGCTCAGACCCACTATGGGTGTGACTCCATCCGTTTTAATTTCTGTGTATTAAGAACTATGTTATTTCATGCTACGTAATACAAGGCTTGTTAAATGATCATGAATGTTGTGTATGTGCATGTTTCTTTGTTTACTTTGATGGCTCTTAGCATTCGATTTAGGTAGCATGCGTGCATATGGCTCATGTTTTGTTTTTATTTCAAAAAGAAAGATGTTACCCATATTTTCCACTAAATATTTTGATAAAGTGAATTTAAAAGAATGGAACAAAATAGTAATAACTAATAATTAATCCCAATGTGTCCTAGGCGTGTTGGGTTAAATATTAGGGTGTTACAAGGATGACCCAATGGACGAGTAGAGAAAAAATTAGGCTGGCATGAATAGTAACTTTCAAGCCTAGATGAATATTAACTCTATAACTGAGACCAAGGATGACCCTGGGCTAGAGGAACTTAGACCTAGAGGCTAGGATAGAGTATTAGGCTCAGGGCCCGGGTGTATGGTTTAAGTGAGCCATTTATCTTGATCAAGTGGATGACCAAGATTCATTCTTTGACTAACAAATCAATCTTAGCCATTCATTTCATTTTTTTTTAGAAAAAAGGGAATCTAGAGAAAGAAAACTAGACAAATACTACACCTAACCTAAGATAAGATTAAAATAACTATCTTATCATCTTCTCCATCATCAACTTTGGCCAGCTACAAAGGAAGACAACCCTTCCATTGCTTTTCTCTAAAAACCCTAACCCTAAATCCGAACCCCAAAACTCTAGCTTGTAATATCTTAAACCATAAATTTCCTTCACTATACTTCATCTACTCATCATAATCTACAAAACTAACTGATTAAAATTTTTAATCATCACTATTCTCCACCTTTGGATATCATATATCACTACTAGAAGAAGGATTAAGGGATGTTTGGAAGAGCTTGGAGAGAAGAAAATCATTTTGGAGAATATCACTTTAAGCTATAAGCCTTAAAGCTTCAAGAGTAGGGTTTTTGACCTTTTCTTTCCCAAATTTTGTCACTGAAACTATAGTCAGAGTTATGTCAAATATTTTTTATTTTATTTCATGTTCATATATAGAACTTTATGTTTGGTAGAGATAGAGTAGTTTGATGTTGTTAGAAAAGCATTTTTGTCACAACCAGTTCAAACTATGGTGCTGAAAATTTGAATTTTTCAGGCAGTGAATGTTCCTTGATTTTTCTTAAGTAGTAGGAGACATATTTTTAAGCTATATTTTTTTTATAATGAATCTAACATATTAAGATAACTCTATGATTTTTCTTTAGTCCATTTGAGTATTTTACTATTTTTGAAAAATAAAAAATTCAGACTTAACCCTAATCTATTTGAATGATGTATTTCATGACCACTAAATTTTTATATTTTTGTTATCCTTTAAAATGATGGAATTTAGAGTTGAAATTTTTATATGTTGTTATGAAATCTTGAAGTATATTTCTAATTTTTTTTCAAAAAGTTATAAAATTTATAAAATTTGACTAATTTCCTACCTTGGAAGATTTTGTCCATTGATTTTGTATATTTTTTTTACATAGCTGGAAAAGTCTTTTTGAGTCAAATTTTTATAGATTAACATAAACTTGTTGAAGTATCTTTGTAAATTATTTGACATTGTATTTATGATGTTTGATTAATTAACCAAAACTCTAAGACTGAAATTCTAGTTCAGGATGCTAGTGAGCTGGAATTATGATTATATGTTAATGATTTTGTGTCTTGTACACGACGTAAATTTGTTAATGATGCCATGTATATAAGATTATGAATGCTAATGACAATTGCGCCTATATGAAAGAAAGATTAAAACTATGTTTTCTTGGAGAAAGTAAGTTCGGTTAAGTTGGAGAAAGTAAATCGACTTCCCTTGAATTGAGTCGAGGAAATAAACCTGACTAGGAATAGATCTGTGTCATTACTAGTAACTCACGATACAAAGATGGATTTTCTAGACGAATTTTTTATTGGATTACAGATGGATTTATGTTAGCTCCATAATCCTTTAGAAAGCTTTAATGCAATATGTTGTGAATTGCAACAAAACCAATTCAAAGAAAATATTTTGAAGAATGACTAATATTTTCCTTGAGTTTCTTGTTATAAGCATACAAGTTATTTTCAGATTGCATAACACGAACTTAAAGCTAAAATAATTTCACTTTGCATCTACAAACATGATTTATCTTACATAAAGAGATTGAATTTAATAGAAGTGAATATTATATCGTGCAAAGTATATATACATGCCTTTCAATAAAAAGATATCAAAGACAAGTATAGGAAACTAAGTTTAGGGCCTTCAAAAAGTAGCATGAGACTTCAAAAAGTACATCTGAAATGAAGATATTCATTAATCTCTGAAGCCAATGTATTCCACTATCTTCAATCATCATGATCACAAATCTTTCAACATCATAAAGCTTGGATTGAAGATATGAAGACCAAAGATTCATCAAGGGGCTGATTTCACACTTTAGAAAGCTTACTTCACGAGAGCGCTGAATGTTACTAGAAAGGAAGGAAATTTGAACTTTTGAAATTCAAATTTAAAGTCAAACTCGGTTTCAAACTAGTGAGTCATCTCCTCTGCCAACTTGGTCAACAACCTCAACTTCTAGAAGAAGGAGTTCAGAACCACGATTCAGAAAGTAAGAGTAATTTCTGAAGTAACATCAAAAACCTCATCTCACAACAGTTTTGCAAAAGCTTTGACAACAACAAGCTACTCTTCTAAATTGCTTTTCCAAGACACAAATGGATGATCAACAAGTGTCACTTGGAGATCTAATCAAGGGCAACGGTCACAATGGAAGATTGTCTGTATATAGAGATGTTGTGCTTCAACGTCAAAATGAATGATACTACACTAGAGAAACTCTATGCAAATATTTCTTCATATCCAACAAGGTTTATCATATCATCATGTAATCAGTCTTATTACTTGTAAAAATCTTCTTTCCATATTCTTGAATAGTTATATGATCTTCCTAGGAAGAGTTGTGGGAAAGAAGTCATTTAAGTTATCTAAGATTATTCATGTATATTTCAAGGAAACTTGAGTGTAGATTAGTTTGAGTGGCAAACCAAACACAAAACCTTTGCATCCTCGATCCAATAGTAATCGTTGAGATAGCTTGCATAGGCTAATGTAAAACTACTTGTAATGTGAATAGTGAGGTGTTCTTTCTAGTCACGGTTTAGCTTGGAGAGACTAGTGAAAGACTACTTTCAACGAGATAGTAACAATTGTTTACTTGTCACGGCTTCAGCTTAGAGAGGCTAGTGAATAACTACTTTTAACGTGACAGTAGAGGTTGTCTCTGGTCATGGGTTGCAGCTTGGAGAGGCGGGCAAGACTACTTGGTTCAACTTGAAGAGGCTAGTGAATCATTACTTAACTTGTGACAGTGGGAGTTGTCCATTGGTCATAAGTGAGAGCTTAGGAAGGCTAATGTAAAGACTATGTAGTTTTATTTCTCTAGTTTGAGAAAGGTATTTAGTGGAATCTCAACATTTGTTGAGTACTAGATGTAGCTGGTTTGGCCAAACCAGTATAAAATCCTTATGTCACATCTTCTTCTCCTTGATCTCCTTTATCTTTACTTTGCCATGTTATACTGTTAATCTTATACTGATATGATATGTTACACCTTTATATTTCTTATCATTTACTTAGAAATATTATGAAATATGTTTCACAGTTAAACTTATACTGGCATAATGTTTTAATGTTTCACGTTATTTATCAATTACTTCAGAAATCTACTTTTTGAAACCACTAATTGAATTTTCGCTACACTATAAGTCTCATAGTTGATAGTATCTTTGTTAAAAGTTTTAGATATACAAGAAGAAGTAAAGCACGATACAACCCCTTCTCATGCACTTTCATACCTACAAGTGGTATCAGGTCAAGGCCTTCCTAGATGTTGAGCAATCCAATGATTGCAAAGGACAAAGATCTAAAGGATAGAATGGCATGAATCCACATAGTAGAAAAGCATATCATCAATTGACCATCCTCTAATGACTCTCTAGGACCTAAAAAAGCTTTCTCAATATCAAAGAGAAGTCCTAAGAAGTAGGTGGTCTAGAATAGAAAAGCCAGAGTTCAATTGAACTCCTAAGCCAAGCTCTTGCTCATATGTGCACTAAGCAGAAATGAACATGTCATATTTGTTGCTTGTGACACATGATAGAAAATATGGGATAGTATGTGCATTATGATTATAGTTTCTCTCAATGGACTCAAATATCTTTAGCCCTAAAATTTATCAAATCAGAAGCATTGCAAAGTAGAAGCTATAAAAGCTACTTAAACCTCATTTTAAGAGAAAAAGCTGATGTAGAATCCAAGATTATTTTTGGAGATGAAATCTCTATGTCTGTTGAAAATGTCAAAAGCCTAAGAAGGCTAAACTAAGGAAAGAAAAGACATCAATCTCAGGAAAGTTAGAAAGGGCAAGGACAAATTCTTGAAAGAGAAACCCACTATCTATAGTATGATGACTAATAAGAGCAACTCTAAAGATGAAAAGGATGAGTTAAAAAGTCATGATGTGATAGAAAATGCTGATATTCTGTGCTTCATGACTGAGTACATATCAAAGAGATATACAAGGTAAATGTATCTACTTCTAAACCTTCATATCATGTATTAATTATATTATATGATGGGTTACTAGATGTTCCTCAAGCTCATTTCATCTGAATATCTCAAACCAGTCATGAAACTCATAAGGTTGCCTTGAAACTTGAGAAGATCAAGCCTGAAGCTGAAAGCTGAAACTTAAATAAGATATATTACAAGGAGTTTCTCTTCTAAAGTTTTCTAAAATTGAAGCCTCCAAAAGATATGTGAAGAATGTGAGAAAGTTATTTTTGAATTGTTGAAAGGACTTCATGGCTTCCTAGATCTAACCTGGAACAAGTGATATATTTCAAAAATCATGTTTTTACTATAGTGGTCAAAGTCTTTAGTTTCCAAAAACTAGTATGAGATATACAGAGGAAATGAGAAATAAGAAGGCTATGCAATCTCATCTATTATGTCAAAATCTTGTTTCTTACACTCCTTGTTGCAAGAAGAGATACCCATTTGACAAATGGTTCTTGAAAAAGAATTTCATTAGAAAGATTGGAAAATCTCCTTTTTGGGAACTAACCAAATAGACCCAAGAAAGTTTGGGTACCAATGTCAAATTTTTTTCTTGTAGGCACGGGCTAAGCATCAAGGAACACATAGATGATGATCACTCGAATATCATATTTTGAATTTGAAAAGTTAATTAAGAACATGAAGGATAACATATTAGAATTTCTCAAGTATTATGATGAAAAAGCTTAAAGAAGATCTTGCTGATTATCTGAATGATCTTGTAGGAAGCCCTGAGAAAAATAATCTCAAGGAAGTACCAAAAAGCTAGCATATGAAAGCCAAAACATCATAAAGTATGTTCTAGAACACTAACTCTTCAGAAAGTATGCTCAAAACTCCAAGCTATCAGAAAGTAATCTTTGTAAACTCAAAGATAAGCAATCTGAAGATGAAAGAGAAGCTGAAGAACCTCAAAGCCATAGGAACTACAAGGGAGTTTCTAATTTAAAGGCAATTTCTCAAAATAAAGTTCTTGGAGACACCCAGGGGTATGAGAACAAAGTTAACCCCTAGAAATATATCAAACTTTGCCTTCATCACCACCAATGAACCTGAATACTATGAAGAAGCTTTAGTAATCAAAGTTGGGTGGATGCTATGCAAAATGAGCTGACCAAGTTTGAGAAAGGCAAAGTCTGAATAACATGTTGGAAAAATCATCATTAGTTTATTGTCGATGTTCAAGAACATTCTGGATGAAGCTAACATCATCACTAGAAACAGAGCAAGCATGGCCACATAAAGTTATATTTATCAAAAAGGAATTGATTATGAAGAGACTGTTGCACCATAATGCTTCTTCCTGTTCCTGACTTCTAGAGAAGGCTGAAAGAATAAGCACAAATAGTGAATGCTGCTAATCTGAAAAAGTCACTTGATCATGCTAGAAGCAGAAGTTCGTTGCTCCCTCTACAATTAAGGATGCTTTTAACCTGGAATTTATTGCACCAGATGCTATGGATAAGGAACCAACTAGAAGACAACTTCTTGAGGTATTTCATAATTACTATCCTCTGAGATAATACTAGTGCTATTTATCTTATCAAGAATCCTTTTAGCACTCTAAATCCAAGTTCTAAAACTATTTTTTTTTTTTTCTATATCTTGTTCAAAATGGAGATTTTGAGTAAATAGATATGAATATTGAAGACAAAGTGTCAGATATATTCATCACATCTATTACTAATGATCTCTTGTGTGTTTTTCGTTTGAAAAAGTTTTTACATTTGCATAAGCATTCATGCATAAAATATCTCTGGGCATCCTCTCTTCATAACTCTAACTGAAGACCTAGCAAAGCCATCCGAAAACATCAGTTTGCTAGAAATATTATCTTCTTGAAGATATAAACATGCCAGTTGCAAGAATAACAGAAGTTCAATCTATAGGATCAGTAGTTTGGTTAGAACATAGAATGCTAGGATAAAATATCAAAAGTATGGTTTGTAAGCTCAGAAAGAATATGGGTTTATCAGAAAGAAAGCGTTTGGTTAGAAAGAATTGATAAAGATCAGAAAATGAAGAATATATGTGTTCATTAAAATCAGTGTATGAAGATGAGCATACGATGAGTATATGATGGGACTCTGTTGGATCAGAAAGTGAAAGGTGAAGCTCAGAAAGTTAGCTCTTAGAAAGTAATTCCAAGAGTTAGAAACTTCTCTTTCTATAGAAAGATTAAAAAAAAAAGCAGGATAATTCCTACTCTTTTGGATTTTCTCTTTCCCACGTCGCCTCACCTTCAGTAGTCATGTCACATCTCTAAATAGCCTCACTCCTCACATATAATCTTTTTACCCTCATTGTCAACCTTTTTACTTTCTCCAAACCCTCATCCTCAACCTCAAATACTTTTCCTCAATCGTTTCATCTTCAACCTTTTTTCTCTACAACCTAAACCACCCTATATTTCACTTTAACTCTCTCCATTTTGCTCTTTAAACATCACCACTACTCAATCTTTCTTCTACTATATCACACACAAAACGTTTTTGAAATAGCTGAAAGGAAAAATAGTGATCAATTGCAGAAAAAGAGCTTCTTTCCACATATACGATGATCCTCAGGATGCAAGATCACTATGATAAACTTTACGCTTCAAGAAAAATGGCTCTTGGAAAATCACTAAGAAGTGATCTTCGTAAAGAAATCACTATTCTTGATAAAATCTTCTCTTTTCAGAAATGGGAAGAATATCTGGAGATAAATGAGAAAGTTTATCCTAGGCTTGTCACCGCCTTCTACTCACAGCTGAAGGAAACTCACTCTTTCATAAGGACTCTAATCAGAGAATGCTCCATCAAAATCTCTCCATCAGGACTCTCCAAGGTTATTAAGGTACCAAACAAAGGTCTTATATTCTCCTCTTCATCAAACTAGGCTCATTCTCTTGGAATAAATCAGGAGATGTGTTAAGGTACCTTACTGATTCTATTCTTTACATGCCTAGTGAGATTACAATTGCTATGCTAAGTGCTAGGGCTGGAAAAGTATATGCTATAGTACAATTCTCTATTCTACCTAGAATAGGAAGCAATGATGCTCTAGTTGGCATGGACTTCATACTTATGTGTTAATAGCAAAAAGAAAAGTAAACTCGCAAGACTTATTCTGGATTACATGATAGAAATGGAAAACGCTAGTGTTCTGGATGGAATGCTACTCCCAAAACTCTTTCAACACATGTGTCTTCCTCTAGTAACAGAAAGGTATGAATACATGGAAGGAATGATACTCACACCTTCTTCTTTCAGAACCTCAAGGAAAAAGTACGCCATCTTAGATATTAAACTAAGGAAAAGTCCTAGAATAATAGAAGATCAAGCAAGAGAATCCTCCCAAGGGAAAAAGTCTCAAAAAGAAGTTACCAAAGGGAAGAGAAATTAATTCTCTAAGAAAGTGAGACTGAGGAAGAAGAATCTAAGTTGTGTTCTCGTTCAAAGAAGGACTAAAAAAAAACATGAGACCGTTTCTCAAGAAACTTAGGTGGTGGATAAACCTATAAAATTCATCAAGAAAAAAGGCTGGCTCAAGTGCAAAGAAATGCCTTTACATGAGTCTAGAATTGATATACTGAAAAGGAAATCGCAAAATATAAGGAGGCTAGCTATTTAATCACTATTGGTGAATCCTCATCTAGTGAAGAGGAAGAAGATGCAGGAGGAGAAGAACAAGAAGTAGCCTCCTAATTTAAAGAAGAAGAAAGCTTGTATAAAAGTAAGAAGGCTAGGCTGAGTGGAAACTAGACCTAACCTCACAATAAGAGAACCATCCTGGAGCCCATCATTGAGGAACCAGGAGAGGAAGTGTAACACCCTAATAATTAACCCAATACACCTAGGAGTATCTGATTAATTACTAGACTTTACTCTTTGCTTCAGTTTTTAATCATGCTTTGAAAATACTTAGTGAAATTACGAGCCATTTTTTTTTAAAAAAACATAATTGAAAACGTGAGCGCTTAACGTGAATGATTTAGCAAAATTTAAAAGACACATAGGAATTTACAAACATCACATCATAATATATTGGCTCCATCATACAGCATCCATAATTACATATCATATAGATATTTTGCCTACCAACAGAATAAGACTAAGTGTAGGCAATCTAATAAAACATAAATAATATATGGATGGAAGGACATCCATTAATGGCACCTAGTAATAACACTCCAGGGATAGGGATAGATATCTGAAATATTCGAGTAAAACTAGCAGGATTCAAGTTCAGCTACCTGACAGCCTCAATGTGATTCACGAACGCTTCCTTCCTTTTTGAAGACGAGATGGAAAGAAAAATAGAGGGAGTGAGAAACTTATAAAAAGAATCTCAGTAGGGTACTCACCTCATGATGCATTGTGTCATCATCATCATCCCCAGGAACCTGGGGTTATTATGAAATAGTGAGCATGCTAAGATTGATTTATTAAGTTCGAAAATATACTTTACCGAGGTTCGTCTTTAATCATGCGTCTTATAATGCATCATAAACTTAGCATGTCATGTTTATAATGAACTTTTCCTTTCATATATAATAACATAGTTATGCATAAAATCACATCATATTCCTCATCATCATTTCATAATACTATGCATAGCAGAACATCATATTTCTCATCATCATCTCATAAATACTATGCATAGCAGAACATCATATTCACATAATGCATTTACTTAGTTTCTTAGGTGACTTAAAGTTACTTTCATCATCATTTTCCTGGGCCACCCTATACTCCACCCTTTTGGGAGTAATCTAGGTTATGAGCTCATACCTTGCTAGTCGTCACTAGAACATACTTATCCCTTTTGATAAGTAAAATTTCGTCTCTACCCTTTTGAGAGGACAGACTAGGGGCAAGAATCACCTTTTCACCGCCTATAGTTTGACGGGTCCAAAGGATCATTTCCTCATATTTTTTGAGTCACCTTTAAGTCTTTGCATGTTATATCATAATAAAATTCTTCATTCATAATCATCATAACATTTTCTCATTTATAGTCTTATGCCGAAATAATATATACCAACTGGAATCATGCATCTGGAGATTCCAGGAAAGAGGTGGGTCACAATGGACACGCTTAAATACCAAATCTTTCCTTAGCCAGAATCTTTCCAAATTGCACTCTTACATAATACACTTTCTTCCAGGAACAAAATATGTCTTTATTTCATGCATAAGTTTTCATTGTTTGCAACAGCAACTATAACATACAAACCAGGGAATCAATCAATGACACCAAATTCTTAATAAGCATCAAATCATATTTTAAGTACACATAAATTACTAGCTTCCCATAAAATTCTTACAAAGTTTTAAAACTCTTTTAGAACTAATTCTTTTTGTTAAACTTGAAAGAAGTCATAGGACTTTAGGCCTAACTTAACCATGGGACCGATTTATAACTTGAAAGAATGTTCATAATTAAATCTTTCACTTAAGATAAAAGGAGCAAGTCTTGAGCTTTAGAGATTTAGGTGACATCTTAAATTATTACCATGCTATGCAACCTTATTTTAATCTTATCTTTATAAGGTGATAGCTTGGAATTATAAACATGATATGCAATTCCATTTCTTTATCTTTAAGATTTAAGGTGATAACTTGAAAATTAAACATGATGCAAGAACTTGTAATATAAACATGATGCAAGAAACTTGGAGGCGTAATTCCGCAGGGACCAGGAGAGGGAGAAGAGAATCTTAAGCAACCGAGCGGCGTAGTCCGCAGGACGGTGAGGGAGAGAATTACATTTTTTAAGCTCCAATTCTCAAGACTTCTTAAAAATAAATTCTTTAACTCCAATTATCTCATTTCTTCGCTTATGATTCATAGGCAAGTCTTTGAGCTCTAGGATTTTTAGGTGATGACATAAAATAAACATGCCATGCATTGATTCTTTTAGCCATTATAAAATAAAGTGAGAGCATAAAATAAACATGAGATGCAACTTCTTTATTATCTTTAGAGATTAAGTGACAACTTGAAATTTAAACATGAAATGCAAGCTTGAAATTTAAACATGAGATATGCAAGTTCATTTATTTATTCTTGAGAATTTAGTTATGACATAAAATAAATATGGTTGTGCAAGGCATAAACTTAAACATGGATGCAAGTTCACTTGATCTTTTTACTAGAGCTCCTTCAAGACTTTAAGAGAATTATGTTTTCAACCCAATATATGTATCTTAGCAAGACAAAGTAAAAAAATACATATTTCATATTCAAACCTCAAGATAAAAAACATTATTCTTTAAAGTTTTGCATTAAATGGAATGTTCAAGCTTTAGAGGCCTAACTTGTGATGGATTTACAACCCATATTCAAGGTCCTCATCATCAAGCCATCATTTCATTCCTTCCTAGGCCATTTGGCCGAAACCATGAAAGGAAAATAAGGAAAGAAAAACTGAAATTTTAAAAGCTTTGGAAACTAGTGAAACCTTCAAGTTTTAGAGATCTAACTTGTGAAAGCTTTGCAACCAACACTCAAGAATCTCATCATCAAACCATGGTCTCATCATAAGCTAGGCCATATGGCCAAAATACTTTAAAAAGAAAGGAAGAAGAAACTGAAAATGAAAACTTAAAAGAAAGCTCATGAAACATCATTTTTGAGCTAGAAACATAACTTGTCTTAGCATAAAATGAACTTAGAAACAACTCCCTACCTAATTTGATTTGAAAGAAAGGAAGAGAACTTGGTTTCCTTGAGTGAAATGAAGAAAATATTCTTGAAAACTTGAAGAAAGAAATCAGCCAAGAGGAGGAGGAAATGAGAGCTTTTGGTGCTCCCAAAACTAGAATTTGTGTAAGTTATGAGCAAGACTTCTAAGGCTCCTCAAGCATGCCTATTTATAGAGAATTCAAGCTCATGTATGGACAAGAGGAGGAGGCATAATTTTCCAATTTTTCATGGGGAACAAAGGGAGGAAAATCATTTCTTTGTTTAAGGCATGTTTTATGCCATGTTTTAGGGATTTTTTGGCATTTTGTTTTAGTGCATTATCTTGCAATAATTCTAATGATTATGGCTGAATAATTTCGTGCATTACAGCCTCATGGAAGAGGGTTTTGTGTGTTCCATGTATTATTTAGGTGTAGGCAAGGTATTCATGCAATTTAGAGAATTTACGGTTAAGGGCTTAGGTGAATTAGTAAGCAATTTGAGTGTTTTAAGCAATTTTAGGTTCTAATCAATTTAAATAAATAATTTTGACTCTAGATTAGTAATTAGAATTTAATAAGCTTTAATTTGAGCCTAATATTGCTTAGGTTTCGTTAGACGAATCAAAAATCTCAAAATTTGTAAAACTACAAAAGACAGGGGCAAAACGGTCATTTTACTTAAAAATTGCCCGAGACCACCCGAGCTTAACCAATGGTTAATCATGGCTTAAAAACACCTTTTAACACATTTTAGTGAGGTTCGGGCTAAGTCGGCACGCAAATTGAAGTTAAAAGCGTAAGGGCGTTTTGGTCATTTCACGCGGAGCTCAAAATTAGGATTTTTCTCCTCTATTAACACACATAACACAAACAATCCCTTATTAACATCAAAACATCCCCTTGAGGATGGGTGGGGCCCACGATCCTCATTTTCTGAGTAAAATAACCTCAGGGCATTTTGGTCATTTTACACGTACAGAAATTGGGGTTTGCAATACTTGCACGAATTGCTCCTAACTTCTCTTCTAACGTTATATTCCTTTATTAAGGATTGTTTGGTCTCAAATTTTATATAATATTTACCTACGGTAATTCGGTAATTCCTAATGACAGTAAAAATTACAGTAAAAATTGGGGCGTTACATTACTCCCCTCCTTAAAAAGAATTTCGCCCTCGAAATCGTTACCTGAATAGCTCTGGGTATTGTGCTTGCATGTCTGATTCCAGCTCCCATGTAAATTCTTCGTTTCACCTCGTCCCCATGCTACTTTGACTAGGGTACAGCCTTGTTTCTTAATTGCTTAACTTCTCGTCAACGATCTCGTGGGTGGTAAGTTAAACGTTAGGTCATCTCTTAATTGTACATGTTCTGGCTTTAGTACATGACTTGGGTCAGAATGATATTTCCTTAACTGGAGACATGGAAAACATCATGAAGGTTGGATAGACTCGGGGTAGGGCTATACGGTAGGCTACAGATCCTATTTTGCTAAGGATTTCAAACGGACCAAGAAATCTGGGCTCAATTTCTTTACTTTCATTGCTCGGCCTATGCCTGGTGGGGGTGATTCTTAGGAACACATGGTCCCCTTCTTGAAAATCTAGCGGTTTTCGCCGCTTGTCCGCATAGTTTTCTCGACTTTGAGCGTGAGAATCTTATCCCTAATCTTCTTGATTTGTTCGTCGTTTCCCTCACAATATCTGGTCCAAGTAGACTTTTCTCTCGGGCTCATACCAACATAGAGGTGATTGACACTTCCGTCCATAGAGGGCCTCGTATGGTGCCATACCGATACTTGCATGATAACTGTTGTTATATGCAAATTCAATAATGAGGTACTTATCCCAACTCTCTCTTTGATCTAAAACACATGCCCTCAACATGTCCTCCAAAGTTTGGATAGTTCTTTCAGATTGACCGTCCGTTTGGGGTGATAAGCCGTGCTCAAACACAGCTTTGAACCAAACGCCTTCTGAAAGGCTCCCCAAAACCGTGACGTGAATCGCGGATCTCGATCGAGATTATCGTCGACGGACGTGTAACCTTACTATCTCCTGAATATATAATTGTGCTAACCTATCCAAGGAATAAGTCACCTTAATAGGTAAAAAGTGGGCTGACTTAGTCAACCGATCCACTATTACCCAAATGGCGTCATGATTCGCTTGGGTCCTCGTAGTCAGTTACAAAATCCATGGAGATACTATCCCACTTCCACTCGGGGATTGATAGGGGTTGCAACATTCCAGAAGGTCTTTGGTGCTCAATCTTCACCTTTTGACATACCAAGCATTTATTCACCCATGTGCACACATCCTTTTCAATCCAGGCCACCAGAACATCTTCCTCAAATCTTGATACATCTTGGTGGCACCAGGATGAAGGGTAAAATGGCTCTTATGGGCTTCCTCCAAAATATCCTTTCGGAGGTCACCACTAGCAGGTACACATATGCGACCTTCAAACCTCCACAAACTATCATTCCCTTGGGTAAAACCTTTCAACTTATCAGCTCTTATTGCTTCTAAGGTCTCTTGAAATTCCATATCTTCCCTTTGGGCTTGAGCAATTCTTTCCTTGAATTCACTCGTCACACTAAGGTGACAAGCTCTTATGCCCTTAGTGGTCAAGGTCATTCCTAGGTTGAGGTCTCTAAATTGCTCAATTAACTCAATCTCTTTCACCATCAAATGGGACACTTGTAAGGATTTCCTACTTAGGGCGTCAGCTACAACATTAGCTTTACCTGGATGATAGTTTAACCCAAAATCATAATCTTTTAAAAACTCCATCCACCTTCTTTGCCTCATGTTTAGCTCTTTTTGATCAAAGAGATATTTCAAACTCTTGTGATCAGAAAACACCTCAAACCTCACTCCGTATAAATGGTGTCTCCAAATCTTTAGAGCAAACACGACAACGGCTAACTCAAGGTCATGGGTGGGGTAATTTGCCTCATGTGGCTTGAGTTGCCTCGATGCATAGGCCACCACTTGCCTATCCTCATCAGTACACAACCCAAACCTTCCTCGAAGCATCAGGTACACTTCGAAAGGCACATTGGGGTCGGGTAATACAAAACAGGGGTTGAGGTTAGCTTGTGTTTTAGCTCTTGAAAGCTCTTTTCACACCCGGGTCCATGAAAAGGGGTGTTTTCCTAGTTAGCTTAGTCAAAGGTAGGGAAATCTGGAAAATCCCTTGATAAACCAACGGTAATAACCGGCTAAACCTAAAAGCTCCTTACTTCAGTTCCGTGGTTGGTCTTTCCCAGTTAACCGTTTCCACCTTACTAGGATCTACAGCAATTCCTCTTAGATACTACATGCCCTAAAAATTTCACCTCATCCAACCAGAATTCACACTTAGAAAGCTTGGCATATAGTTTCTTTTCCTTCAGGATTTCCAGGACTATGGTTAGGTGGCATTCATGCTCCTCGTGGGTCTTAGAGTAGATGAGAATGTCATCTATAAAGACAACCACAAACTGATCTAAATAGGGTCTAAAGATCCTATTCATGTAATCCATAAAAATTGCCGGAGCATTGGTTAATCCAAAGGACATTACTGCAAACTCAAAATGGCCGTATCGATTTACGAAAGGCCGTTTTTGGTATATCTTCATCTCTCACTCTAATCTGGTGGTAACCTGACCTCAAATCAATCTTAGAAAACACTGTTGCCCTTTAAGCTGGTCCATCAAGTCATCTATCCTAGGCAAAGGGTATTTGTTCTTCACTGTCACTTTATTCAATTGCCTATAGTCAACACACATCCTCATACTCCCATCCTTTTTCTTCACAAACAACACAGGGGCTCCCAAGGTGATGCACTAGGCCTAACAAACTTTTTCTCCAATAAATCTTCCAATTGAGCTTTTAACTCGGTCAACTAATGGGGACATCCTGGATGGGGCTATGGATATGGGACCTGCACAGGAAGCAATTCTATGGAAAACTCTATCTCTCTTGGGGGAAACTCTGGTATCTCATCTGGAAATATTTGGGATAATTCCTTACTATCGGTATCTCATCGATACTTTGCTCAAAGTCTACATCACTAGCGGCTAGGAAAATATAACCTTTACTCTCACCCTTACCACAGTCCATTTCCAGCAGTTATGTAAAGACTTATGGGTTTCTTAGGTCTAATGGGAACAGGAAGAAAAGTAATGGTTTTCTCATAGGTTAACAGGACACGGTTGGCTTCAAGCCAATCCATGCCAAGAATCACATCTAAACCTTGCATGGGTAAGCAAATGAGATCTAAAACAAATGATCTATTCTCAATAACAAAATGGCAATCTAAACAACATTTACAAGTCCTAACGGGTTTTCCAGGGGGTAGAAACAATAAGGTCAAAAGGAAACTCAATTATATGCAAGTTAAGGGTTTTAACACATGAGTGGGAGATAAAAGAATGGGAAGCGCCAGAATCATACAATACAATTAAGTTTCTACCATACATATTACACTTACCTTCCACGAGATTTCGTGACTTTGTCGTTTCTTCAGCATTAACGGTGAATACCCTTCCTTGGTATTCCTGGCTTGGGATTGGGGGGCGGGTTCCTTTCTCTGCATTCTCTGAGTAATGACCTGGTTTTCCACACCGGTAGCACATGTTTGTTCCCTCGACATGGCATGCTCCCATGATTCTTGCCGCACTTGGGACATTCCATGGATGGCACGGGTCGTGGAGGTGCTGGACCTCTTTGTGGTGCTTTCCCTTTATTGTTATTATTGTTGTTGTTGCGATTGTTGCTGGGATTATTATAGCGGTTGTTGTTGTTGTTCGGTCTTCCTTGATGAAAGTTCCTTTGTGGCACTTGTGATCTTGATTGATGTGGAAATGGAGGTCGATTTTGCCTCTTGAACTGTTGACCTTGAGGTGTCAGCTTTTTGATGATATTCTCAGACTTTGAAGTACCCAGCTTCTGCCCTTCTTCAATGATGCGGCATTTGTTGATTAAGGTAGAGAAATCCCTAATTTCCAAGTGCGCCTGCCACATTAAGTTCTGCCTTTAACCCTGACTCGTATTTAATGCATTTCCAATACTCATCAGGGTTACCTTGGTACATCCTTGAGAACTTAATGAGTTCCTCAAATCTGGCAGGATACTGAGCCACATTCATATTCCCCTGGACAAGTTGCATGAATTCAATGTCCTTAGCATTTCTAACCGACTCGGAAAGTACTTCTCGTAAAAATGGACCTTGAATAATTCCCAATCAATGTCCACTTCGGTTGCCTCCAGGAGTCTTGAACACCAGTCCACCAGAAGCCGGCATCACCCTCAAGCATGTGGGTGGCAAAAGTGACCTTCTCTCCTCGAACATGGAACTACAGCAAAGACCTTCTCATATTTTGAATCCATTCATCTGCTACATTAGGATTCAGGGTCCCCTTGAAAACAGGTGGATTCGCCTTAGAAATTCCCCAAAACGACATGTTCGGGAATTTCATGTCCTTGATTTATATTAGCTTGACGTTCTGATCCATCCGTTCCATCATCATTCTCATGGTCCTTGCTACGTCGCGAAGTGCTTCAGCGGTCTCATTATCTTGGTTATTCTGTGCCGCGCTCCTAGTCTGTTGTCGTCGTGCCATTGGTCCCTATACACACAAAACAGGCAACACTGAGGTGATCAGGCCCAATATTCCATGCAAAGTGAGCAAGTTACCATGGCACTTTCAACATACAGGTAGTCACGTATTTCTAATCCTCAAGCTCATCCTAATGATAAACATCTACACATGACATTACTAACGTATTATGCTTTAGAAGCATAGCCAGTCCAATCCTCAGGCTAGATGAAAGAAACTCTTGATACCAAAATGTAACACCCTAATAATTAACCCAATACACCTAGGAGGATCTGATTAATTACTAGACTTTACTCTTTGCTTCAGTTTCTTAATCATGCTTTGAAAATACTTAGTGAAATTACGAGCCATTTTTTTTTAAAAAAACATAATTGAAAACGTGAGCTGCGCTTAACGTGAATGATTTAGCAAAATTTAAAAGACACATAGGAATTTATAAACATCACATCATAATATATTGGCTCCATCATACAGCATCCATAATTACATATCATATAGATATTTTGCCTACCAACAGAATAAGACTAAGTGTAGGCAATCTAATAAAACATAAATAATATATGAATGGAAGGACATCCATTAATGGCACCTAGTAATAACACTCCAGGGATAGGGATAGATATCTGAAATATACGAGTGAAACTAGCAGGATTCAAGTTCAGTTCCTGAGCCTCAATGTGATTCACGAACGCTTCCTTTTTCTGAAGACGAGATGGAAAGAAAAATAGAGGGAGTGAGAAACTTATAAAAAGAATCTCGTAGGGTACTCACCTCATGATGCATTGTGTCATCATCATCGTCCCCAGGAACCTCGGGTTATTATGAAATAGTGAGCATGCTAAGATTGATTTATTAAGTTCGAAAATATACTTTACCGAGGTTCGTCGGTTTTAATCATGCGTCTTATAATGCATCATAAACTTAGCATGTCATGTTTATAATGAACTTTTCCTTTCATATATAATAACATAGTTATGCATAAAATCACATCATATTCCTCATCATCATTTCATAATACTATGCATAGCAGAACATCATATTTCTCATCATCATCTCATAAATACTATGCATAGCAGAACATCATATTCACATAATGCATTTACTTAGTTTCTTAGGTGACTTAAAGTTACTTTCATCATCATTTTCCTGGGCCACCCTATACTCCACCCTTTTGGGAGTAATCTAGGTTATGAGCTCATACCTTGCTAGTCGTCACCAGCACATACTTATCCCTTTTGATAAGTAAAATTTCGTCTCTACCCTTTTGAGAGGACAGACTAGGGGCAAGAATCACCTTTTCACCGCCTATAGTTTGACGGTCCAAAGGATCATTTCCTCATATTTTTTGAGTCACCTTTAAGTCTTTGCATGTTATATCATAATAAATTCTTCATTCATAATCATCATAACATTTTCTCATTTATAGTCTTATGCCGAATAATATATACCAACTGTAATCATGCATCTGGAGATTCCAGGAAAGAGAGGTGGGTCACAATGGACACGCTTAAATACCAAATCTTTCCTTAGCCAGAATCTTTCCAAATTGCATCTTAAGGAATACACTTTCTTCCAGGAACAAAATATGTCTTTATTTCATGCATAAGTTTTCATTGTTTGCAACAGCAACTATAACATACAAACCAGGGAATCAATCAATGACACCAAATTCTTAATAAGCATCAAATCATATTTTAAGTACACATAAATTACTAGCTTCCCAAAAATTCTTACAAAGTTTTAAAACTCTTTTAGAACTAATTCTTTTTGTTAAACTTGAAAGAAGTCATAGGACTTTAGGCCTAACTTAACCATGGGACCGATTTATAACTTGAAAGAATGTTCATAATTAAATCTTTCACTTAAGATAAAAGGAGCAAGTCTTGAGCTTTAGAGATTTAGGTGACATCTTTAATTATTACCATGCTATGCAACCTTATTTTAATCTTATCTTTATAAGGTGATAGCTTGGAATTATAAACATGATATGCAATTCCATTTCTTTATCTTTAAGATTTAAGGTGATAACTTGAAAATTAAACATGATGCAAGAACTTGTAATATAAACATGATGCAAGAAACTAGGCGGTCATAAGGGACAGGTGAGGGAGAAGAGAATCTTAAGCAATTGGAGCGGCGGTAGTCCGCAGGACCGGTGAGGAGAAGAGAATTACATTTTTTTTAAGCTCCAATTCTCAAGACTTCTTAAAAATAAATTCTTTAACTCCAATTATCTCATTTCTTCGCTTATGATTCATAGGCAAGTCTTTGAGCTCTAGGATTTTTAGGTGATGACATAAAATAAACATGCCATGCATTGATTCTTTTAGCCATTATAAAATAAAGTGAGAGCATAAAATAAACATGAGATGCAACTTCTTTATTATCTTTAGAGATTAAGTGACAACTTGAAATTTAAACATGAAATGCAAACTTGAAATTTAAACATGAGATATGCAAGTTCATTTATTTATTCTTGAGAATTTAGTTATGACATAAAATAAATATGGTTGTGCAAGGCATAAACTTAAACATGGATGCAAGTTCACTTGATCTTTTTACTAGAGCTCCTTCAAGACTTTAAGAGAATTATGTTTTCAACCCAATATATGTATCTTAGCAAGACAAAGTAAAAAAATACATATTTCATATTCAAACCTCAAGATAAAAAACATTATTCTTTAAAGTTTTGCATTAAATGGAATGTTCAAGCTTTAGAGGCCTAACTTGTGATGGATTTACAACCCATATTCAAGGTCCTCATCATCAAGCCATCATTTCATTCCTTCCTAGGCCATTTGGCCGAAACCATGAAAGGAAAATAAGGAAAGAAAAACTGAAATTTTAGAAGCTTTGGAAACTAGTGAAACCTTCAAGTTTTAGAGATCTAACTTGTGAAAGCTTTGCAACCAACACTCAAGAATCTCATCATCAAACCATGGTCTCATCATAAGCTAGGCCATATGGCCAAAATACTTTAAAAAGAAAGGAAGAAGAAACTGAAAATGAAAACTTAAAAGAAAGCTCATGAAAACATCATTTTTGAGCTAGAAACATAACTTGTCTTAGCATAAAATGAACTTAGAAACACCTCCCTACCTAATTTGATTTGAAAGAAAGGAAGAGAACTTGGTTTCCTTGAGTGAAATGAAGCAAAATATTCTTGAAAACTTGAAGAAATCAGCCAAGAGGAGGAGGAAATGAGAGCTTTTGGTGCTCCCAAAACTAGAATTTGTGTAAGTTATGAGCAAGACTTAAGGCTCCTCAAGCATATTTATAGAGGAATTCAAGCTCATGTATGACAAGAGGAGGAGGCATAATTTTTGGATTTTTCATGGGGAACAAAGGGAGGAAAATCATTTCTTTGTTTAAGGCATGTTTTATGCCATGTTTTAGGGAATTTTTTGGCATTTTGTTTTAGTGCATTTGTGCAATAATTCTAATGATTATGGCTGAATAATTTCGTGCATTACAGCCTCATGGAAGAGGGTTTTGTGTGTTCCATGTATTATTTAGGTGTAGGCAAGGTATTCATGCAATTTAGAGAATTTACGGTTAAGGACTTAAGTGAATTAGTAAGCAATTTGAGTGTTTTAAGCAATTTTAGGTTCTAATCAATTTAAATAAATAATTTTGACTCTAGATTAGTGATTAGAATTTAATAAGCTTTAATTTGAGCCTAATATTGCTTAGGTTTCATTAGACGAATCAAAATCTCAAAAATTGCAAAACACAAAGAGCAGGGGCGAAACGGTCATTTTACTTAAAAATTGCCCGAGACCACCCGAGCTTAACCAATGGTTAATCATGGCTTAAAAACACCTTTTAACACATTTTAGTGAGGTTCGGGCTAGGCACGCAATTGGAGTTAAAGGATAAGGGCGTTTTGGTCATTTCACGCGTCCAAGCTCAAAATTAGGATTTTTCTCCTCTATTAACACACATAACTCAAACAATCCCTTATTAACATCAAAACATCCCCTTAAGGATGGGTGGGGCCCACGATCCTCATTTTCTGAGTAAAATAACCTCAGGGCATTTTGGTCATTTTACACGTCCAGAAAATTGGGGTTTGCAATACTTGCACGAATTGCTCCTAACTTCTCTTCTAATGTTATATTCCTTTATTAAGGATTGTTTGGTCTCAAATTTTATATAATATTTACCTACGGTAATTCGGTAATTCCTAATGACAGTAAAAATTACAGTAAAAATTGGGGCGTTAGGGAAGCTCATGAACCAGGATCCTCTATCATCCTCTTGGTGCCTCAACCTCCTCCTTACACTCACATCATCAGATGGAAGAAGAAGATGATAGAGTATTAGATGCGATGCTTATCTTGATGAAGAATGTGTTGCTTCCTCGGCCCAAATGCTTGAAACTATTGATGTTGCTTTTTCTAAGCCTATTTCGCTCCTCCGCCTCTAATATGGGCATGCCATCCTCTCCACCTCCTCCTTTGCTTTTCCGATAACCAGGTTGAATCACCTAAATCTAGGGAGACTATATCGCTAAATATCCTAAGCCTTTCTCCTAGCTGCTCCATCATCGGCACCAATTCACCTGCCTTATCCATCTTCAACCGAGCCTCCAACAAGCTCTCAAATCAATCAGATCATCCCTGTGGCATCTAAGAGAAATAGCCTCTAGGGATCAAGCTTGAGGCAATGATTATAGAGCATGGTGCCCAGCTTAGATAAAATGAAGAATTGAAGCTTAGATTCTCAGACCAACCAAGAGATTCTACAAAGCTGAAACAACAAAGATGAAGATGGTGTCTCTTTATTTCAAGCACACCTCCTTTTTGATGATGTCAAAAGGGAGAAGAAAAGATGGAGAAAATCAAGTGCTATAGAATTCAAGAGGAGAGCTATGGAATTTAGGGGGAACATATGCTGAGAGGAGCTGAAAAATTTTTTAGCATGCATATTCTTTTGTCATTTAGTTTTTCTTTAGCATGTTTTTGACATTTTATCATGTTTTATACAATTAGGTTTATCTGATCATATATCATGCTTATGCTATCCTTTTGGCTCTGATACATATCTATTTTAAACGTTATTTCCTTTAAAGCTCTAATACATATCAATGCCTGCTTATCATTGTAGGTATGAAAGTGCATGAGAAGGGGTTGAAATCGTGCTTTATTTCTTTTGAATCTGAAACTTTTGACAAAGATACTATCAAGTATGAAACTTTTAGTGCAGCGAAAATTCAGTTAGTGGTTCAAAAGTAGATTTCTAGAAATATAATGGCATAACGCATTGTATATAAGATTAATAGAATAATATAGCAAAGTAAAGATAAAGGAAATCAAGAAGAAGAAGATGTTACACAAGGATTTTATCCTGATTCGGCCAAATCTACTTACATCCAATACTCAACAAACGTTAAGGTTCCACTAAACACCTTTCTTAAACTAGAGAAAAACTGGATAGTCTTTACATTGGTTTCCCAAGCTCTCACTTATGACCAATGGACAACACCCACTGTCACAAGTTGAGTAGTGATTCACCAAGCCTCTTCAGCTGGAATCCGTGACTAGTAGACAACCTCTATTGTCACGTTGAAAGTAGTTATTCACTAGCCTCTCTAAGTTGACTGAGATCTTCCTAGCCTCTCCAAGCTGGAAACCATGACCAGAAGACAACCTCTACTATCACGTTGAAAGTATTTATTCACCAGCCTCTTCAAGCTTAACCAAGTCTTGCCCAGTTTCTCCAAGCTGGATGACTAGCAGACAACCCTCCTCTCACGTTAAAAGTAGTTATTCACCAACCTCTCCAAGCTGAACCGAGTAGTCTCCCTAGCCTCTCAAGCTGACTCTGACAGAGACAACCTCTCGTCACGTTGAAAGTAGTTATTCACCAACTTCTCCAAGCTAAAAGAATATCTTGCCTTACCTTTTGTAACATCCCCTACTACTTTATGGATTCATGATGCCCCACAAACTAACACAGGTCTTTTCAGCGTGCTTTGTCTTCACTCACACGCTTCCTAGAAAACTTCCTAGGAGGTCACCCATCAAAAATTGCTCCAAGTCAAGCATTCTAACCGTAAGTTCTTTCATGATGGGCTACCAAAGAATATGCATCTTGTTGGTATAGGTAGTGCAAATCAATTCATATAAGCCCTCCTTAACTATAGTGTAACATCCCCTGACTTTATGGATTGACAACTTGTCCCCACAAACCAATTGAATTAAACCATAATATACGTAAGGGAATGTTCACTCATTAAAGGAAACTTGTTGAAATTTACATTAGAAAGAGTTGTAATGTAAAATAAAAGAGGTTCATAAAGTGTTGTTTAGATGTTTCTTGGAAATTGTTCATGGATGTATGATAGGTTGCACCCAGGCTAGGGGGAGTAAAACTCGAATTCTATGAAGGTATTAAGGAATTCATACATGTTGCTTGTAATTCAGGAAATTTGTTCCTAACAGAAAGTTAGGTATCCATGCTCTAAGTACAAGTGTAGAAAGTTCTTAGATATTGATTCAATTAGGTATGATCTATACAAATTTGGGTTTAAACATGATTATTGGATATGGACTAAACATAAGGAAGTAGTTAATGTAGAAAATCAGGTTGGAATGCATTATGTTGGAGGTTAAGTGGGTACAATTAGGAGATGAATATGTGGGTAATGTGAGTTGGGAATAAAATAGTAGTCATTATCAAGAAATGGTTTATGATGCTATTAGTCCTAAATTTAGAACCTTTCATGATTCTGAAGTTGAACAAGAACCTAATGCAAAGGCTTGCAAGGTTTTATAGTCTGTGGCAGGTAAAAAAGCTTTTATGGGATAGTTGTGTGCACTAGAGTTATTCTTAGTAGTAAGTGTTAACTCTAGAACCCTTAGAAAGCTTTAATGCAATATGTTTTGAGTGACAACAAAACCAATTCAAAGAAAATATTTTGAAGGATGACTAATGTCTTCCTTGAGTTTCTTGTCATAGCATAGGTTATTTTGGACTACATAATGCGAACTTAAAGTGAGAATAATTTCACTTTGCATGTGCAAACATGATTTATCTCATATAAAGAGATTGAACTTAATAGAAGTGAATATTATCCGTGCAAAGTTTGCATACATACCTTTTGGATAGACGTACAAGAAACTAAGATTTGGGACTTTAGAAAGTAACACTGACTTTAGCAGTAGACCTGAAATGAAGATATTCATCAATCTCTAAAGCCAATGTGTTTCACTATCTTCAATCATCATGATCATAAATCTTTCAACATCATAAAGCTTGGATTACAGATTGAAGACCAAAGATTCATCAAGGAACTGATTTCGCACTTCAGAAAGCTCACTTCACTGGAACATTAACGTTACTAGAAATGAGGGAAATTTGAATTTTTGAAATTCAAATTTAAAGTCAAACCCAATTTCAAACTTGGAAGTCATCTTTTCTCCCAACTTAGTCAAATAACCTCAGCTTCTAGAAGAAGGAGTTCAAAAACCATGATTCTAAAAGTAAGAGTAATCTGAAGTAACATCAAAAACCTTATCTCACAACGGCTTTTGCAAAAGCTCTGACAACGAACAGGCTACTCTTCTATATTGCTTTTCCAAGACACAAATGGATGATCAACACGTGTCACTTGGAAATCTGATCAAGAGGCAACGGTCACATGGAAGACCATCTATAAATAGAGATGTTGTGCTTCAACATCATCAAGACTGATATTGTACTGAAGAGGAAACTCTTGTAAATCTCTCTTCATGTCAAGCAAGGTTCATTATATCATCATGTAATCAGTCTCCTTGCACGTAAAAATCTTCTTTTCACGCTCTTGAATAGTTACATGATCTTCGTAGGAAGAGTTGTGGGAAAGGCATCATTCAAGTTATCCCAGGATTATTCATGTATATTTTAAGGAAACTTGAGTGTAAGTTAGTTTGAGTGACAACCCAAGTAATGATTAGTGTGAGATAGCTTGGAGAGGCTAATGTAAAACTACTTGTAATGCGACAGTAAGTTGTTCTTACCTCCAATTCAGCTTGAAGAGGGTGGGAAAGACTACGGTTTCTTAGAGGCTGAATAACTACTATTCAATAGAGGCTGGTGAATAACTACTTTCAACATGACCATAAAAGTTGTCTATTGGTCATGAGTTTTGCTTGGAGAAGTTGGAAAAGACTACTCGATTCAGTTGAGAAGCTTGTGAATAACTACTTTTAACGTGATAGTAGGGTTGTCTACTTGTCATGAGGTTAGCTTGGAGAGGCTAGTACAAGACTACTCAAGGTTTATCTTGGAGAGGTTGGTGAATAACTACTCTATTTGTGATAGTGGGGGTTGTCGACTAGTCATAAGTGAGAGCTTGGAAGACTAATGTAAAGACTATCCAATTTCTTTCTCTAGTTTGAGAAAGATGTTTAGGGAATCTCAATGTGTGTTGAGTACTAGATGTAGGTAGGTTTGGGCAAACCAGGTATAAAAATACTGTGTCACTTCTTCTTATCCTTGATCTCCTTTGCTTTCTTTACTATGCTATATATTTAAATAATTTTTTATATATCATTTTGGTTGTTTGTTACTTCATCTATACTTCAGAAATCTACTTTGAAACAACTAACATGTTTTCACCGCATTTCAAGCTTAGTGCTTGATAGTATAATTGTTTAAATATTTCAGATGTAAAATGAAGCAAAGCACAATTCAACCTCCCTTCTCGTACACTTTTATAGCTACAAGTAGTATTAGAGCTAGGCCTCTAAGGGGTTAAGCAATCCAACAATTGCAATTGATAAAGATCAGAGGGACCAAATGGCATGAATCCATGTTGTAGAAGATTATTCTATCAACTGACCATCTTTGTCTAATGAGGTCCAATTCTGTCAAGGCACACTCAATGTTAGAGGGTCCCAATGAGCAAGTAGATAAGAACAATAAAAGAAAGAGTTCAGTTGAATTCCTTAAGCCAAGCTCCTCATATATGAACTAAGCAAAAATAAACATGACATATTTGTTGCTTGTGGCATGTGAAAGGAAATATGGGATAGAATGTGCATGCTACTTGAAGATCTTAAATATCTTAAAAGTTTTCTTTTGCATTAATTTTATCTTGTCAGAAGCAATGCAAAGCTAAAGCAATGAAGGTTACTGAAACCTCAAATGAAGAGGAAGGATCTAATGAAGAATCTGGATTGAAAATGGAGATGAATTCTCTATGTCTATGAAAAATTGTCAAAAGCCTGAAGGCTAAGCATAGAAAGGAAGAGACATCAATCTAAAAAGGGGCAAAGAATATTTTGAAAGAAAAACCTGAACCATAGAAGGAATATCTTGAATCAAGAATTTAAGCTCAGGTATTACAAAAATATTCCAACCTCAAGGAGAAGACGTATAGGTACCTGGAGCATATTGAAAAAGAAAAGATGGGTCAAAAAGTTATGTCAAGCTAGAAGATATTGCATATGTATCCTTCATGACTTGTACGCTTCAACAGAAGAATGTAAGGTAAGAGTATTGAACTCAACCTTTCATATTACTTACTTTTTGCATGGTATGATGAGTTACTAGAAGTTTTAGGCTCATTCCTTTAAATATCTCAACTAGTAAAAAGAACTTAGAAGGTTGCCTTAGAAACTGAAGTCTCCAAAAGAAATAGAAAGATGTCAAAAAGTTATTGCTGAATTTGAAAAGGCTTCATGGCTTCTGATATATATCTGACCTAGCTCACATCATAAATGGTTCAAAAACCTTGTTTTTATGCTAAAGGTCAGAAGCCATATTTCTGAATCAGGGTTGAGATATGAAAAGGATATCTAAGAGAAGAAACAATCATTTAGTATCTCAATATTGTGTTTGTTTTCTTGTCACAAGAAGAGGCACCCACCTGACAAACGATTCTTGAGAAAGAAATTTGTCCAAAAGGTTAGAAAATCTTTCTTAATAACCAAAAGGATGCAAGAAAGCCTGTACCAATATCGAAAATTGTTCCTATTGCAGGCAAAAATGGTCAACAAGTTGAAGTGCCAAGGAACAAACAGATCATGTCTAAGTACTTATCCTAAAATCAAGAAATGGATCAGAAGCTCTAAGCCTAAGATCCTCAAACGACTCAAGCTAATGATGAATGAGCTTAAAGAAGTCTTTGCTTATGTTTTCAAAAGAACAAAAGGAAAATCTTGAAAATGAGTCTAAGGAAGTTCTAGAAAGCAAGTGATGAAAGCAAAATCTTTAGAAAGTGAGCTCCAAAACTTCAACTCTTTAGAAAGCATGCTTAGAACTCCAACATGATCAGAAGTAATTTTTCTAGACACAAAAATGAGCAATTTGAAGATAGAAAAGAAGCTGAGGAATCTCAATGATACAAAAACTTCAAAGGAATTTATGACCTAAAGATAGCCTCTCAAGACAAAGTTTGTGGAGACTTTTCCAAGGATATAAGGACCAGGTCATCCCTTAGAAATATGCCAATCTATGCTTTCATCTCGACCTTGAGCCTGAACATATTAAGAAGCTTTGAGAAAATCAAAGTTACGTGGATGTTTTGCAAAAGAAGCTGACCAAGTTCAAAAAGGGCAAAGTCTGCTTGAATAGTTGAAAAATCATCATCAGGACAAAGGAGTCTTCCAAGAAAATTTTCAAAAGAACAAATCATTTTTTATCACACAAGGTTATAATCAACAAAGAAGATTGATTATGATAAAACCTTTGCACCAGGAACTAGGCTGAAGCTTCAGAATGCTACTTGCTCTTCCCATTCAAGGATTCACTTCTACCAAATGGATGATAGCCAGCATTTCTCACTGGATTTGTCTTAAGAAATATATGTAAAGCAGCTTTGGTTTTGAGAATGAAGACCTTCCTAAACATGTATTCAAGATAATGAAGGCTCTCGATGGTCTGAAACAAGCTCATCGAGCTTGGTATGATAGCTGAGTACCTTCTTACTGAATAATGGGTTCATGTGCCATGTTTATTAGAGATCAAGTAGAGAACAGAGAACCGGTGGATCCTCTCTCTTTAAAAATAGCTTGATTTCTGGATCATGCAAGAATCAGAATATCATTGTCTCTCTTATGATGGGGCTGAATATGTAGCGCATAAAGAAGTTGCACCTAGATGCTATGGATAAGGAACCAGCTAAAATGCTATCTCTTGAGGTATTTCAAATCCCTATCTGTGATAATACTCATGCTATCTATCTTGTTAAGGTTCTTTGAGGCACTCTATATTCAAGTGTAGTTGGAAAACATCATTTATTCAAAGATCTTGTTCAAAAAGGGGATGTTGAGATAATGATTGTGAATGCTGAAGACCCAATGTCAAACACATTCACAAAACCATTAACTGAAGATCTTTATTATTTTTTGAAAAAGCTTTTAAACTTAAAGTTTTTATAAAATTTGCATATGCACTCATGTACAAACATCTTTAGGCATCCTTCCTTCATAGGTCCAACTGAAGACCTAGCAAAGTCATTGGTTTACATATTCAAAAGACTTCATTAGTAAGAACAAATCAATTAGTTGGAAGATCACAAGGCCAGTTTTCAAGATCAGCATATTGGTTGGTATATCAAGATATCAATTTGCAAGACCATGTATCCTATTAAAGATCAAAATTTGGCCTAAGTTCAGAAAGAAGATAAGTTGTTTAGAAACTGATGGATGGCCAAAAAGAAGAGATGAGGATCATAAAATGAAGAATATCTGGGGTCATAGATTCATATGAAGATGTACTTATGTTGAAAATGTGTTGAGTCTTCGATGGGTTAGAAAGTGAATAGTGAAGCTCAGAAAGTAATTTCTTCAGAAAGTGATCTCAAGAGTTTGAAATCTCTCTCTCTGAAAGTGATGAAAAAGGCGATAATTCCCACTCTGTTGGGTTTTCTCTCTTCCACATCGCTTTACCTTCAGTCAATCACGTCCCATCACTTAAATAACCCCCACTCCTTACACATCACCTTTTCCTCTTCAACCTCAAACGTGTTCCCTCAACCTTCATCTTCACATATCTTCTTAACCGCAACCTCCTTCTCTCAAACCTACATCCTTGCAAACCATAACCAAACCTCAAATCTTCTCACAAACCATCTCAAGATTCAATCTTTTGCCTTTTTCCTTTTTCCTTTACCTCCTCTTAGTTCACTTATCCCCTGTTTTATCAATGGCTAAAGGGAAGAGTCTGATCAATTTGCCTCTGAAAAAGCTCCTTCTCACATGTATGATGATCCTGGCATGTAGGATCATTATGAAAGATTTTTTGCATCAAGGAAGATGGCTCCTGAAATTCTCTGAGGAAAGATCTTCGTGAAGAAATATCAATTCTTGACGAAGTCTTTACCTTTAGAAATGGGAGAAATTTATGAGATTAACGAACTAGTCTTCCCACGATTAGTCACCACCTTCTACTCTCATCTGAGAGACTCTCATCTTTATCTATCAAATCTATGATTAAGAGATTCCACCGTCAAGATCACCGCTTCATAACTCTCCAAGGTCACCAAACCACCAAATGACGGTGTCATCTATAGCTCATCACCAGCTGGCTCACTCTCTTGGTATAAATAAAAAAGATATGTTCAGGTATTAACTCGTTCCATCTTTCACAAGCCAAATGAAATCACCATTGCCATGTTAAGTGCTAGGGCAAGGAAGGTATATACGGTAGTTCAATTCTCTACCTTACCCGTATAGGAAGTACAAATGCATTGTTGGCATAGACTGCATGTTTCTATTGTTGAATGGCAAGGAGAAGAGTGAACCTCAAATACTCATTCTAGACTATATGATCAGTGCAACCTCAAAAGGAAAACAAGAAACCAATGTACAAGACAAACAAGACACACAGGGCATCCACGAATACATACTAGTGGCTCCATGACTTTGGCCGTCTAAGGCCAACTTGGTTAGTGATTTCAAATTTTTATTTTTTTAAGTTTTTTGTTATTTAATTTATCAATTGAACTTGAGAGGTTTATTAATTGGAATTGCGGAGAAGATGTTGAAGAGACCATCTATGCAAGGAGAGGTGTTTAAGGAGACACACACTCGCAAGGAGACAAAACGTGTGGGTTAATCCATGATCTAGTCAACATATGTGAGTATAGTTACTCACATTAAATTTTCGATTAAGGACTTAAAAAATAATTTTTGAGCCTCATATATAATTGTCTACACTAAATTGTAGGGTGATTATGTTTAGAGGATGGAGGTTTGCATCTTAAGGATCCAAAGTCGTTGATGAGGACAATCTGTGATTAAGAGGATGGCAACCTTTATAAAGGCCACATTTATGGGATGAGGGGTTGCTTGCAGATACGATGTCCCCTGCATTTTCATTTAATGCCCCTTCTTTTTCACCTGATGTAATTCCCTAGAGTTATTTAGAAATCAATTGAAGCTTTATTAGTAAGAGTTTCAATAATCTAACAGACATGGTGATGATGAGGACAACCTAACGAAGAGTAGGAAAAAAAATAAAATTTCATGCCTAGGTGTGAATAGTAACTTTACGGGTCCATAAGCGTATTAGTAACCCTAGAATTAGGACAAGGCAACTCCTAGACAAGAAGAAGATAGGATAAGGATTGGGATAGAGTATTAGAGCCAAGATTAATTTTGGATACTATTTTAATTTCCTACGTGTATTACACACTCCAGTAAAATTTTAGTGTGTGATTTCTAACATTGAAAGATAATTTAATCTTTAAAATAGGATAATGTTTGTCCTTTAAAGCTAAGTGGATCGCCAAAATTTAATTTTGTGCATCTCATTATTTTAAAAGATACTTTAACTACATAAATACTACAATTACACCAAGATAAACATAAACCACCAAACCTTATCACTCCAACCTTGTAATTTTGGCAAGCTTCCCAAACATTTAGCCTCCATTTTCTTTCTCTCAAGCAACACTAAACAAGTTTCTCTACTAAACTTATTCCACTCATCAAAACTTACAAAACCAACCAATTGGAATTTTGAATCATCTCCATTCTCTACCTTGAAATATCATACCCTTACTGTTTGGAAGGGTTGGTGCTGTTTGGAAGATCGTGAAGTGAGGAAAACCAATTTTGAAACATCATTTGGAGCTAAAAGCTCTAAAGCTTTACAAGTAGGATTTTATGTATCTTTTCTTGCTCAATTATATTTTTGCAGATTTTTCATTGTTTGAATTTGATATTTTTGGTTCTATTGTATGGTTCCACATAGATATAGATGTGTTTACATTGGTGAAGTATTTTTATATTGTTAGAAAATCATTTTTGTCAAAATAAGCTCCAAACTAGGTTGCTGGAATTTCGAATTTTTCATAGGCAGAAGCTAGTTCTCGATTTTTTTTCAAGTATTTGTAGGTATCTTTTTAAGCTAAAAATTTTATATGATGAACATTCTAAGGTAACTCCATGATTTTTTTTTAAGTAATTTTGAAGACTTTTACTATTTTAAAAAAATAAAAAAATAAAGACTATGAAGACTCCTGCCTAACTGCTAAATCTAAAGCTATGAATTTTGCAAATTTTATTACTATATCAAATGATTGAATTTTCCTTTAAAATTTTTATGAAGTGTTGGAAACATCTTAAGGTTTAACCATGTATTTTTATTGATTTTTCTAAGCTCATTTACTATGGCAAAAAAATTGAAAATTCTGGCTTTGAGTTGAGATTAGATAGTCATTAACCACTAAATTTGTAGAATTTTGTTAACATAGCTAGAGAACTTGTTTTGCCTTGAAATTTTTTCAGCACCTTGCTGACACATTAAAGTGTCATGGATAATTTTTGTAGTCTTGCATTCAATTATTTGAGATGCAGAATAAATTTTGCTACAAAGGTGTGAAATCTGCCTCCTGTTGTAATTGTACTAATGCGTAAATTGGTAACATAATGACATTTGATTTAAGTATGATGTATATGAATGCATGCTATAGACTTTAAAAATTGATTTCTGAGGAATATGCTTGTGAATAAATGACTATATGTGATTAATGCATGCATTTGGAAAAAGAAAAGTGGATGATGCATATATGTGACAAAAGAGAATATGTGAACTTCAATTATGCATGTTCTAACATATGTATATATAAGTTTTTGTGAACTATGTATAGTTTGTTTTAATACTTGAGCTTGCTATATATGAGTTTAATTTTACTTTCTTTTCATTCTCTCGACTAGTATAAATATTATTGGTAGCGATCTTCTAGTTACTATGTTAACATTTAGTAATGCACGGTAGTTAGAAGGATGTTACACCTGAGTGGTAGAGGACATGGTCCGCACTAAGTCCATGCCCTAAATGAAGAGCTCCAGAAGCAAAATGAGGAGATGTGGAAGAACAAGGAGGCTACATGGAAGAAAAAGTAGGCCAAGAAAATGGAGAAGAAGGTCAAGAAAAAGGTGGCATTGAGGATTAGAGGGAGGTGCAAGGAGGATGTAGTAGTAGTATATGTAGATGACAAATGAATGCATATTTAGACTCATGAGAGTAAGCAACTCCACGCCTCTTCCTCCTCCTTCACCAACTCCAGCACCAAGTTTTGGGCAATGCGGCATTCCTCTCCTCCTCCTTTGATGATGAAATGATGATGATGGTCTGGCACAATGGCGAGGGCATATTGATGATGCTATGTACTCATGATTACTTTTTGTACTACATCAGATTTTGTTATTTTATTTTTCATATTATTATTTTGGATGTTTACTTTTATTATTGTATGACATTTTAAATTGTAATAATTTTTTTTTTGGAATTTAAATTTTTATTCCATAAATTTCCTTACGTTTACCAATTATTATGATAATTAGCAATGATGAGTTATAATTATAAAAGTAACCACCAACTAAAAATAACCCCAAAAGAACACATATTTCCACAGTAAGTTTTCAATTTTTAAAAAAAATTTCTTGTTTACAGACATATTTCAGCATTTTTAAAATTCCAATATAAAATCCACTGTAATAAACAAAATTTAGAACTTTTTTTTTTACCTTTATAGGTAGAGTTTTACTCTCTAACATTATAGATAGTAAAATACATTTAAATAAATAAATTTTATAACAATTTTTTTTACCTTAATTTTAGACGGTAAAATCTTCTGTAGATGTCAAAATTTGAACGAGTTTTTCAACTATTTACAGGTGGATAAATTCATCTATAAAATATACAAACTTACTAATCCGTCTATAAACCCATATATGAATCATAGATAGGAATAAAAGTCTTTTTGTATTGCTTATATACAAGGAAAAAATATATGAATCTTACCCGTCTATAAATTCGTTTGTAATGATAAAATTCGTTTGTAACATGTTAAAAATCCGTCTGTGTTTTCACGAAAAATCTTGTAGTGTGTGAAAGTTAGAGAAAGTAAATCCAATAATCATGTATAGGAATAAGCTTAGTCTTGAAAAACGTCTATTATCTGGGAGTGGAATAAGCCACCATAGATTAAGGGCCAAGACAGTTAAAAGCAGGTTGCCCTAAGCTTCTTTTTGTTATATAGTAAGTTGATGACTTTATTATTTATTGAGATTAGTATGTTTGAGTTTCAATTTAACAATATATGCTTTAAATGATAGTGCTTGAATAAATGATTCTGATGATATGTTTATGTATGAGGAGAGCCCTATTAAGAATTTCATAATATTCTCATCCCTCTATTACATGTACCATGTATTATCCTCAGATCTTGTAGATGTCACACCTATGGATCTTTGTTAACTTGCTATAGTAGGAGGAGCATTATGGTCCACCCACTCATTTGCCCAGTTTTTAAGTGTTTTTATGATCCTGGTTTTCATATGATGGTGTGCCCTCTCCTAGCATACCTAGCTTTTGTTGTGCCCTCTTCAGTGTCAACACCCTGTGAAGGATGTACCAACTCAGTCATCATCGTCTAACTACGACTCCTATTTCTCTGGAATTTCAGCATGAAGACGATGTTATCATCCAGATGGGCAACACTTTCCTTTAGAGACATTTAAGAGATATTAGAGATGACCATACTTATTCTGTTGATTTGTTAGGTTATAGTTATTGATGTACCACTTGACACACACACACAAAAACACACACATTGATGGTCTATTGATGGCCGCATTAGTACTTTAGACTGTTGATGCTAGGTTTACTTTATTTTATTTTCATGCTTGGCGACTAGTCTACGTTAGAAATGTAAGTGATACACTTCTAATTATTGTGTTAATACTTGAGTCATACACCGGTAGTTAGAATGGTGTATATGTATATACACACACACATTGATGGTCTATTGATGGTCGCATTAGTACTTTAATCGTCGACACTAGGTTTACTTTATTTTATTTTCATGCTTTGCACTAGTCTACATTAGAAATGTAAGTGACACACTTTTAATTATTGTGTTAACACTTGAGTAATACACGGTAGTTAGAATGGTGTTATATCAAAAATTTAAAAGCTCATTCAGGATACCGTTGGTAATCAGCTTAAAAAATAAATTTTAATTTAATATAAATTCGTCGATACACGTCAATAATTAATAACATTAAAAAATAAAATAATTTAATTATACGTGTCGGATGCTAGTTGGTAATGTAAATTGAAAAAATAAAATTTATTCATGTAGCCCGTCGTTGTGCTCATAAAAAATTTACTTTAAAAAAATAAAAAATAAAAAATATATATCTCTTGGTGCGCTATCGATACACCATTTGCATTATGTGACGCGCTTGCATATCCGAAGTGTTTAGAATAAATATTCACCTATCGATAAACCCGTCGGTATACCCTAGAAATTGTGCGTACCATATGGCGCATGATAATGCCAAACATTATCGATAAGTATACCGATGGATTGTTGTTTATTTTTTGATCAAAATCTTATAAATAAATAAATAACCTATGAACCCGTTGCCCGTCGATAGTTATTGATGGGTCCACACCCGTCAGTAACATTCGGTGGTATCCCATGGATTTCTAGTATTGATAACTTCTAGTGGATGGAGGTACAACAAGATTTTGAGGGAAAAAAAAGAAATATTTTAGAGCGTGATCCGTTGGTTGGTGTATCACTACACCATCACTTATTGTCCATCCAATGGGTGTGGTGCATACGTGATGCACAAAATTTCACGAGCACACCATAAAACTTGTGTCATTAAGTAAATAACATCCTGGATCTCTCTTTCTAATCGCAAGACAAACAGACACATGTCATTTACACAAAGCTCTAGCACATAGCTTCATGGATAAAGCTTTTAATTTTCTTGAGCTTCATCTAAGAGCAACCTCATTTTTTCCTGACCTCACTCGTACATCCCCATTCCTAGTTTTCTCAAATTCTAGCTTGTTTTTTTAAGCTATGCAAGATTGCCTTTCAATTTATAGTGTCTGTAACACCCTAAAATTTAATTAAAAATTAATTTGAGCTTTATTAATTGTAATTTCAAAAATCTAAGAGTTTAGCAATGATAAGGGTGGCCCAACAACCTAAAAAAAAAAAAAAATTTCAAGGCTGAATAGTAACCTTGTGGGCCCCGCTGGCTGGGAAGTTAAACCTGGATTTCTGGTCCGAGGTGCCCGAAATTAGGAAAACATGGGAATAAGGTTAGAAATAGGTGGGAATGATAGTTTTATACTTAAAATTAATTTTCTGGCAATATCGATCAATTGGGTACGTGTTTACCCGTTCGATGAGATTTCTGTAAGTTTCTTACATTAATGAAACTTGCAGTGAAATTTTGCCACCTAACTAGCAAGTGTGTGGCTTAGAAGAAGCCACACCATTACTACTTTATTACAACCAATAGGATGCTTACAAAAATTACTAGACTTATCTTTAAGAAAATAAAACATTTTGGACTTGAAAATTCTATGCATTTTGTCATAAACTCATAAAATCAATATCTTATCATTTCCTTCACCAAAATTTGTCCAGCACACTCCAAGAAGCTCTCCTCCATTGTTCTTCCTCTCAAACTCCATTAACAAACTTGGAGCTTCATAAACCCTAGCCTAAACTTGATAAAACCTTAAGATCTCTTCACAAAACATGTCCTACACTTAATTCTCTACCAATCTAACCGAACAAAGTTTCCATTCCTTATCAAAACCTTGTCTTGTACCTCACACCTCACTGATTTAAGAAGGGTTTGGAGTTGGTTTGGGGGCTTTGAAGTGGAAGGATTCAAGCTTGGATTATCTTGAAGCTAAAGATCCACTAAGCTGCCAAAAGTAGGGTTTTTCTTGCCTTTTCTTTGTCAAATTTTTCTAATCTGTTTTGGGTTGTGTTAAGTCCGAAATTTCTGGTTATTTTGGATGATATTATGTTTGTATTGATGTGTGAATTTTGGTGGTGGGTTTGGATGGTGTTAGAAAATGAGTTTTATCAAAGTAAGTTTGGACTAAGTTGCTGGAAATTCTGTTTTTGTATGTTGCAGTTGTTCACGAAATTTTTTGGAATATTTTTGAGTGCTTTCATGAGCTATAAAAATTATATGTTGGAGTTATCACCTTAAAATAACTACATGAATTTTCTTGGGTGTTAGTTTTAAGGTTTGATGCCTCAGAAAATCAGAAACCGAAATGAGGCAGATGCTGTCCTGATTGTTGAAACTGAAGCAGTAAACTTGTCCGAATTTATTATCATAGCAAATGATTGAATTAGCCTTTGAAATTTTTACACGAAGTTAATAACATATTGAAGTATCACTGTGAATTTTATTGGGAATTAATTCAATCATTTGCTGGGGTTAAAAATTAGGGGAACTTGTTCTGGTCTGGGAATTGGTGACCCCTGACCACTAAATTGTACATTTTACTGAGGTAGCTATAGAGCTCTGATTGTCTTGAAATTTTTACAGGGTTCCTAGACACATTGAAGTGTCTTAGAGAATTTTTATAACCTCTAAATTGATTGTTTGATGAGCAAAACAAATTGTGCCACAATGGGGTGAAAACTGCCCATTGTGCTGGGAATGGAACAATGCTTTGAATTGAGAATGTAATGGCACTTTGGCTTCTAGTATGACATGAGTATTTGATATTAAGTGTTTGGCCATGTGACTTATGACATATAAATGCATGCTATGGATTTTAAGGATTGAAGTATGAGAAAAGTATATGATGCCATTATAAGGATGTATAAATTTAAATCGTCATGTTTGACATATGGACAAAATAGAAACAAGACTTAGATTGAATGAGGGGAAGGCGAAAGTAGTAACTTCCCAAAATTTATTTTGAGTCGGTAGACGTATCGGCTAGGAATAGATCTGTGTGGATTCGGAAATGGAAAAAAATGAAGTTCGATGACCACGTATAGGAATGAGCAATCCTTACAAGCGCATATTCCCTTGTGGTGTGATCCACCATAAATACCCGTTGGGTATAACGGATCTATATGGAGTTGTCCATTGAATACCGTTGGGTATAAACTAAGTCTTTCCTATGTCAATGAAAAAGAAAAATGCACTAATTGGCTTTCTATGGCCATGATGGAAACCAAGTCACTTGAGAATAACTTTATTTAACATATGTATCACCTATATCATAAGAAATCCTTTAAGTAGATTTTCTTACTATGTGTTTGAGCTTTGGATACATGTACATGTACTGATTGATTGTTAAAAGCTACCCACTTCGGAAGGATGATTTTGAAATCTTAAAATGAACCTTTAGAATATATTGCATGATCAGCTTTAAATAAACCGAAGTGGCTGGGCGATGACGATGACATTATGATTGTGATTGGGAGTGCCCTCCTAGAATTATAAAATTCTCACCCTATGTGTTTGTTTCCGTGTTTAGGTTAAGCAAGGGATGGGATGCTGCTATGCAAAGGAGTGTAGGATTGCTGGAGATGGCGTTACACTATTTATTCTGTTAGTGAAATGAGTATGTATGTAAATGTATTAAAAAATACATATACTAAAAGCTA
Source organism: Dalbergia oliveri (assembly GCA_030441495.1). Taxonomy (NCBI): domain Eukaryota; kingdom Viridiplantae; phylum Streptophyta; class Magnoliopsida; order Fabales; family Fabaceae; genus Dalbergia; species Dalbergia oliveri. Next base: position 16,922,763 of record JAMLFY010000002.1, on the reverse strand, counting down.
GAATAGCTTCCTTATGTATTTTTAGTTGTATGATTAATAAACTTGATGTTTACTTGTAAGATGTTTTAATAGACTTCGCTTAGTTATCTGATACATCTGATCAGCTATAGATAATTAAAGACCTCACCCTAATTAACAAGTAACAACTCTCAAATTCAATATTTTTTTTTAAGCTATGCAAGATTGCTGTTTCCGTATTTTATAGTGTCGGCACTTTTTTTGTGCTATGGTCCTTATTGTTTGTCAAGTTACGTTGTTTGATATAGTAAATTTATCTAATCGTCTTGCCTTGCACTAAATTTTCTTCAGCCAGTTACACACTAAAGTCAAAAAACCCGAAACAAACACTTCCCATTTTGCAAGTTTGTTTAACGCTCTGAAAATGATTGGGAGGATTTTTCATTTTTCTTTCCATCAGATAATTGAAAACTTTTTATCCGGTCAAAATGAAGTTGTATGTTCACTGATTATTTAATGAATACGTAAATAATATTATTTTATCTCATTACAATAACTGTGCAATAAATTCTGACATTTTTATTTGTAACTAAAGGCTATGCATGGAAGCCTAAATTTGAGATGTGGTAAATGATACCGCCGCTTCTCAAGAAAGCTCCAATAGGTTTGAGTTGCTATTTTAACATTTAAAAATGGACACCCACTTAATAATTATTTGATGTGATTGATATGTGTGAATCCATTCACATCAACATTATAAGCTTGCCAAGAACACCTACTTTTAATGTTTAAATAGTATTTTTGGGTTTCAAATCTTCAAGTAAAGTAAGACTTTAACGTATATTCCTTGAGCTAACCCCCGTTCGGTTTGATATTTTCCATCTTATTCTCACAGCATGCAGTACAGACTTCCAGTGATACCAGAAATGCAAGCAAATGGCCACCCCACTAATAAAGCTTATCATTACTCTTGCCGATGCTCAGACGTTATGTATCCCAACAACTTCACCTAAACCTCAAGGTTCCATCAATGTTTCATGCCAATATTTATTCCATCATAAGTTCACAACTCAGAGCTCGCTCAAAGTTGCCTCAAACACACGCCCACGAAATGGAAGTGCAGAGAAAGAAGCTACTATGCACACCCATTTTGTGCATCCTTCTGTTTCACAAGCTCTCCCTGATTACCAGAACCAATGCTAAAGTGCCGGCCATCATCGTCTTCGGCGATTCTTCGGTCGATGCCGGAAACAACAACTACATACCAACGGTTGCCCGGAGCAATTTCCAGCCATATGGTCGTGACTTTCTGGAGGGAAGCCAACTGGGAGGTTCAGCAATGGGCGAATAGCGACTGATTTCATATCCGAAGCCTTTGGGATAAAACCGTACATACCAGCATACTTAGATCCCAAGTATAACATCTCGGACTTTGCCACCGGGGTCACTTTCGCTTCCGCCGCTACTGGTTATGACAATGTTACTTCAGATGTGCTGGTAATCAAGATATGTTTTATTGTTCAAAAAATATTTGGTTTTGCTCCAATATTCGAAATTTCTTTGGCCCCCTTAATTATTGAGAAAAATTTTTAGTTGCATGCCGAAGATAACAATGATATACAATGCTGAGATATTAAACATTAAATAAAACTGTCACCGTGAGAAATTTTACTGGGCCAAGTTCTACGGACGAGAAAAGTTGTGAACACAACACTCACGTTTGATCCCTCACTATACAAACCACTGCATAAAGGAGCGGAATCTAGCCCATGATAAGTTCTCCAAATACTTACAACAAAGAAGCTTTGGGTTATAGACAAAATGTAGGAATTTTATTGAACAAACACGGATTTGTAGTTTTGTACAACATCAACCGCTAAAAAGCATCATTAAATTTGTAGAGAGAATATATAGACTAGACTACGCTGCGCCTAAACAAAGTGAGAGTAAAAAGATTAAAGTGTTAAACTTGCTAAAATGTGTGTTTCTCTGAGTTCTCATGCCTTCCTCTTTGTCATTCTCCCTTTTATATCTCCCTCAAACGGCTTGCTATTTCCATTCATCCGTAACCGCTTGGTCATCCACATGATAGAGCTAGTGGACGTGGATTACGTAACTGCTCCTTTTGAATCAAGTTTTCACCTGCAGCTAAAACATGTGTAACCGCTCTGAATCTTGTGTTCCAGATCATGTCTTGGTGGTAATCGTTGTTCACCACGACTTCATCATCTGCGTCTCCCGCCCTCACGGCCTCCGTGCTAGACACTAGCCATGCACCAGGCCAAGCCTTGCCATGCACCAGGCAAGGCTTTGCTAGGCGAATTCCAAACCAGCCTCGTGTTCTGGCTTAGCCCATAACCCTTCAAGCTTGCTTGGCCCAAATTTTTTTTTTTTTTTTTTGGGGTAGGGGGTAGAATAGAGCATTAACTGTGTAGGAGTCCCTAAGAATGTCTCCCTTATTAATCTGTTTGCGGCTTAGGGACAAAGATATCTCTGTCCTTGGTAAGAGCAATGACACAAGAGGATGCATGGGCAGCTAACCAAGAAAATCACTATTTAAACTTAGAAAACAATACATTCTGCTATCAAATAACCACTGTTGAATACAACTTCTTTATCTGAAATCAACTTCAGAAATGAAATTTAATAGAAGCCGGCACCAAAATTCATATGAACACACCAGTGATATATCTGTCAGCAATATTGTTATCGTTAAAAGACAATCTTAAAGAAAGTCTTGCATTGTTTTATGCTTGAAAGAAAAGAAAAATTTAGTTTTGGCCTTTTGGGTACTTTCACGGTCAGTTGTATAATCTATGAAAATTCTTTCCCTTATGGATAACATTTCATAATATGGATTCATTATTCATATAAAGCGATACAGCAATACTTTCATTATTAATAATTAATTTCATTTTCCATTGCAGTCTGTAATACCATTATGGAGGCAATTGGAGTACTACAAGGAATACCAAAAGAAACTGAGAGCCTATCTTGGAGAAAGCAAGGCAAAGGATACCATAGCCAAGGCATTGCACATGACAAGTCTAGGAACAAACGACTTCCTAGAGAACTACTATGCAATCCCTGGCAGGGCATCTCAATACACACCAAGGGAGTATCAGAATTTTCTGGCTGGGATAGCTGAGAATTTCATCAAGAATCTCTATGGTCTTGGTGCTAGGAAGATATCTCTGGGAGGTTTACCACCCATGGGGTGTTTGCCATTGGAGAGAACCACAAATTTTGCTGGTGGGAATGACTGTGTGTCCAGTTACAATTACATCGCTTTGGAGTTTAATGATAAGCTTAACAGGGTGACCAATAAGCTGAAGAAGGACCTCCCAGGGATCAGATTAGTATTTTCAAATCCATATGATGGTTTGCTGCATATTGTACAAAAGCCCGCCAAATATGGTAAGTTAACTTTGACTTACAATACATTTTTCTAATTTGTTGTGTACAGCGCAATTCATGTTGCATCAAACAAAATGGTCCACGTTGATCTGTATATTGCTCAAACATCATGATGAAAAAGGCAAGTGAATATCATTATAAAGTTTCACCGAAAAAAAAGTTTCATCATTATTTGAATTAAATATCAGAATACCAAATTACAATATGCCTTCTCACATAAATATATAAATATAGCATATCTTGTGGTAGTATATTTATACATTGATACTTGGTTACATTCCATTAATATATTAAGACAAGTTGCTCTGATCTTCCCCATAGTTTATTAAAACTCACTTTGCCCAGTTTATTGTAAAATCTGTTTACTCTAAGTTTTTTAAATTATTAAACTGCTCTCCCATTTACGTTAAAAGGGAGGTAGTGTCATTTACACAAATAAAGAGAAGTTATGAAAAATTTCACTAATAATATGTTTGGATGTTTCTCATACGATGAAACATATAAGAGTTGGTAGTAATTGATGAAAAGGTGAAGGAAGGGAATAGAATGAAAATCTACTAATAGTATTTAATTAAAAGTTCCATAATTAAATAACGAATTAGAATAACTATAGTTATTAGCTTTATAGATTCTTAGTTCCCTCTTCTACCCCAATTTTGTGGGGGAAAAAATAGCGTTTGAAGGGGATGGAGGGCCAGCTAACTTCCCATGACTTCCCTTCTCTTTCTTTCTATTTTGAAACTCCAAAAAAAAAAAGAAAAGAAATTTCCTTTTCTATCATTTGATTCATTTCTCTTCCCAAAATGCAAACATATCCTAGATATCAGAGGAGGTAAGTGTAATTTGCTGAATGTATGATATCCTATACTAAGTTTATATATATTTCATTTACAAAAGCTATCTCCATTCTATGAATAGAATAAAGGGAAAAAAACAATTTACCCACTATACTTTAAGTTATGTGCAGATTAGACCTCAATTTTTAAAGTGTGCAATTTGACACCTTAGGTTTTATTAACTAAAAAGGCCTTCCATTAAACTTTCCACCACACGTTAAGTGGTCACGTGACATGCACGTGACACACTTTTTTCACAAAATTGCTCTTCCCTTAAAAAGAAATTTCCCACCCCAATCCTTCCCAACCCCAACCCCAACCCACTAAAAATGCCTTCCCTGAAGAAACTGGTAATCACACCTCCCCATTATGAAGAAATCACGCCTTCTATCAACAATGAAATGGAAAAACACACACCCTTACCCTTCTTTCCCAACTCCATGAACTCACCTCCAAGCAAAAATCAAAGCAAATGATCACCACAACACTATCTTAAGATAATTTCATACAACTCCGACAATCAACACTATCATTAAAAAAAAAAGAACCAACAGATAACAGAACCAAGAACCCTAACTCATAAGAGAACCAGCAAATCAACCTAAGAACCACTAGCCTTCACAGTGAAACCCAGCCACCACTATTACGAATTAAGACCCACAATTGCGAAACCATCGAGCTACCACTGCCTTTTCCCTTCTCAGCCAATGCACCACACAAACCGAGCCACCCTTCCTCTCTCGTCACGCCTCCGCATCATCACATCAACAATCCATTTTGTGTTCAGTCGTGAACGTCCCGCATCTCCATAGTCACACGAGCTTAGTCACTGTTGAATCTCACCTTCCTCACCTCCACCGTTGCTTGCCGTCGGATCTCACCTTGCCAGGCCATTGCCTTTGTTGACGTTGCACCACCTATGCAAGCCACGTTGCCCCACCTACGCAAGTCGCATCATTGTCAGGTTTTCACTCCAATCCGCTTTGGGGTTTGGTGGTGGGTGGTGGTGGTGAAGAAGAATGAATAGGGTATCAAACAAGAAGAAGAAGAAAGGAATTAGAAGGAGTTGATGTTGTGTTGGAGAGTTGAGTTGGATGTGGTTGCTAGAGTTGGGGGAAGAAGTGGGATCAGGGAAGGGCGTTTTTAGTGGGTTGGGGTTAGGGTTGGAAAGGATTGGGTGGGAAATTTCTTTTAAGGGAAGGGCAATTTTATGAAAAAAATGTATCACATGCATGTCACGTGACCACTTAATAATGTGAGTGGAAGTCAGTTTAATAGAAGGGCCTTTTTGCATAGTTAATAAAGCCTAGGGTCAAATTACACACTTTTAAAAGTTGAGGTCTAATCTACATGACTTAAAATATAAGGCGTAAATTGTTTTTTCCCTAGAATAAATTTGGTTTAGTACGTCAGCTTCATTATTTAAAAGTTTCATATTTTTTTTCCTATTTTAAGTTTATGTTATCGTGATTTTCTACTTCTCCCTTGAAAAATCTACAAATATCATGTGTTATGTCTCATAAAAATACGTTATACTCATTTGCAATATTAATATATAAGAAAAACGAACATTAACGGTTCCTTTATTAAAATAAATAAATAAATTTTGCTTCGCGTTCCATTTGTTATTCCTTGTTCTTTATTGGTGCCTTAGCTTGTATCAATCATATCAATAATATTATAATATTATAAAACGGGTGCCAAGTGAATTATTTTTTAATTTTCTCATTCATGTTTGAGGTGTGATTGATTACAGGGTAAAAATGAACAGAAATTTTTTATCAATGAATATTATATGTAAATTTTTTATGAATGAATTTTATATATAAAAATACATATAGAACTTATCCATTAAAATTTTCTCTCATTTTTACTTCTTAGTCAAACATAATATTTGAAGTACAGAAAAATAAATTGTCCATTGTCAATAAAATATACATAATTATTAAAATACTTTTGTGTACAGGATTCCAGGTGACCTCAATGGCATGTTGTGCTACTGGAATGTTTGAGATGGGATATGCATGCAGCAGGGCCAGTAGCTTCAGCTGCATCGATGCTTCCAAATATGTGTTTTGGGACTCATTCCATCCAACGGAGAAAACCAACGGCATTGTTGCAAACTACGTGGTGAAGGATGCATTGGCTCAATTTTTGCATTAAATAAATATTTCCCATCTTGTGTTATGTTGTGTCATCATGTGTTCATTTTAAATTTTATTTTTATTTAACAATTCTCTTAATCAGCATTGTGTGAACTTTATGTAGCAACGTCCGCTTAGTTTCTACTTTGGCTGATTAAAATAATTTTAAAAGATGTTATTAGTCCTCTAAGGATTTTACGGGTTAATTTCAATAAAATAAGTACAACAATTCTCACTTTTGTACTATTAATTTAACTCCACATATATATATATAATAATTACAATTACATATAAGAGATTAAGAATTATGATTATATGAAACGATCAAAGATGAGGAATTTTTAGCCAAAAATCACATGGTAATAATATTCACTCCTTCTATTTTAAATAAATGTATCTTTCACATTTTGAGTACATGCATCTAAATACATTGATTTATTAATATTACAAAAATTAAAAAAATATTTATTTTAAAATAGAGTAACTAGTAAAATGAGAAATAATCCAGATAAAGATAAGGGACAAAAACTCATCATTTCACAAAGTAGGGTGTGTAGTATGAATGAGACAACTACCATCATCAATGCATTTGGATTGGCATTTTAAAGAAAAAGCATTTTTTAATTAAAAAAAAAATTTCTATATCTTTTTTAGAATATTTGAATTGGCTTTAAAGAAAATCGGCAAATAATAAAGCTATTTTATCATAAATCTAATTTGGCATCTTGCCTCCAATTTAACCTGAAACTTGTATGTAGTGGGCCTCATTTATAATAAAATTATGGTATTGAGATTAAATCGTCATCACCATCATAGGATAAGTGGTATTATATATATCATGTAAGGATCTTACATGTCACTTTCCACGTCGGCAAAAAAGTCATATTTCTTAATTTGATCTTTCAGAATCACCTTTCACGTTAAAAGATCATACCCTTGGTTCATCTTTTCTTTATCTTTAATGCAAGGTATATTAAGAGTCTTTTTTTTTTCTCAACCATAAAGATACATCATCAAACATGTAAACATACTTATTATTGCTAATATATCTCAATAGAAATGTTATTTCTCATTTGTCATAAACATTCACATTGAAATGTGAATAAACTATGTTCGTCAAATAATAGTGGATATGTGTGTCATTCAATAGTGAATGAGACAACTACCATAATCAATGCATTTGGATTGGCATTTTAAAGAAAAAGCATTTTTTAATTAAAAAAAGTATTTCTATATCTTTTTTAGAATATTTGAATTGGCTTTAAAGAAAAACCGGCAAATAATAAAGCTATTTTATCATAAATCTAATTTGGCATCTTGCCTCCAATTTAACCTGAAACTTGTATGTAGTGGGGCCTCCTTTATAATAAAATTATGGTATTGAGATTAAATCGCGGTCGTCACCATCATAGGATAAGCGTATTATATCCCCTTCTACATCATGTAAGGATCTTACATGTCACTTTCCACGTCGGCAAAAAGTCATATCTCTTAATGATCTTTCAGAATCACTTTCATGAGAAAAGATCATACCCTTGGTTCATCTTTTTTTTATCTTTAATGCAAGGTATATTAAGAGTCTTTTTTTCTCAACCATAAAGATACATCATCAAACATGTAAACACACTTATTATTGCTAATATATCTCAATAGAGAAATGTTATTTTAATCATATTTGTGGACAATGATACACTAACATTCACCATTGAATGAGGTGTGAAATCCAAACTAAGTGGGTTCACATCCAATTCAATAGTGAATGTAGTGTGTATAAATATCCACAAAATGTAAGTCAAAATAATATTACTGATCTCAATAGCATATGGATAGAAACATGCACCATATCAAAGTAACAATTCAATACAAAATATTCATCATGTCATTCACAACAAAAGTACACGGTTTAATAGCAGATAAGAAGGACAAATCTCATCAAAGGGTGAATTAATCCTAATAACTTAGGATTTGAAAACATGCGTATGTATTTTATGAAGTCTTTTGAGTTGGTCGACTGACCGTTTCTTATTTATTCTTCCTCTTTATGTATATTAATGTTCTTACAATTTGCTATTGTATTAGTGTTATTTTTTACTCTTATTCATCTCTTAAATTTGGAAAATTTATCATAATATTAATAGTTTATTTATCTTCTTTAGCACTTCCTAGGCCTTTAGCTTCTAACATATTTGATGATCATTCTTGAAAAATCTAATATAATATAATTCCCACATTTGGAATTCGAATATAATATTTTATGGGAACTCGTAACTTGTCAAGTTATCAAACGAATCGTTTGAGTCAAAACCAATTATTACATAATTTTTTAAATATCCTACACAGCAAGAGTTATTCAAAACCACACCCAACAGAGGCTGCAGTAATTTATGAAATTGACTATAAAAATTTGCATAATACTAACCCTATGTGTTAGCTTTCATTTAAAAATAGTTTCACTTGAATTTGAGTAGTAGAAGAGTTTTTTAATTTTCTTTGCACGCTGCCCAAAATTAGGACAACAATTCCTAGCGCCTCTTCTAAGATTCTTCCTGAATTTTTCGGAAAAGTTAAAATCACCAAACCAAAACAATGATGTGGCTTGTTGTCTTAGATTTCCCCAAAATTAGAATGGACCCAATCAGAGGTCTGAGAGCTGAGAAACAAATTTTTTATTAAGGGTTGCATAGATTTGACTGCTCACCCAAAAAATAGAATTTAAACAATTTTAGAGTTTTGTTTGGATCAAGTCTTTTAAATGTTTTTCTCTCTTTAAAACTTCAAGAAAACGTACGAACAACCATATAAAGAATTGACAATCATCATCATATACCAATTAAAAGTTCTTAAATCAAGGATCTCATAGAGAGCTCTTCAAAACATCTTTGGGTGTCTTCTTCAAACAAACACCTCTTCAATCACTTAAAAGTGGTGTAGACCAATTCTAAGAGATTCCAAAAGCATCTTTGGATAACTCATCAAGCCACACCCTTGGAGAGAAGAGGGTTCATCCATTCACTGGATTCACCAAGCAAGGCACTCATAGCCATGGAAGGGCCAGAACATGGTTTCGGGATTGTCAAACCATTATTCTTAGTCATGGAAGGACTAGGATGAGTTAATGATCAACATATATGAGATAAAAGGAAATCGACCCATACATTATTTGAAGATTTTTTAGGAAGAGAAGAAGATGATGATGGGTTGACACGAACAGAGTAAACTTCTTGGAACTTTTCCACTTGAGGCCTCTTGAAGCAATCCTTGAGTGATCTCCTTGAGAGTGTGTTGTGAGTATGAAAAACAAAATGAAAGAGTGCGTCAGAGGGCACATGAGTGAACACTTAATACAAAATCTTGAAAATATACGCCACTACCTATTTTCAAGGCTTTCAAAATAAACATTCCTCCTCCTATCCAAGGTTGGCGGGTTCTCAAGGGCCTGCATTTTTCTTTTGTGTGGAGGAAGGACCTGTTAGTAGAAAAGGATGAAAAAGTCCTTTGCCTGTTACGCGTTAAAATGCCCAATTGGTGGAAAAATGCCTGTAGAATTATCAATTCATTGACTTGATGTTATCTATTATTTGTTATGAGGACTTTTATTTTATTTTTCTTGTTAGCAATTTTTATCTTTCTTCCTTTTTCACTACATCGCAAAATTAACATTTTGCCCTTTTTTGATAAAGGCCGTTTTCACGTATACAAATCTAATCACTCATCATCAATGAGTGTTTAACTTGAGGGGGAAAATTTTAGGATGTTACGAGCTTTAGAAACTTTTAGAAAACTTGATATAACTTGGTTTTGAGTGATAACAAATTAAGGTTTGAAGGAATCACTAGAAAGATGACTAATTGTGTATTTGAGTGTATTTTATTAAGTTTAGGACAATATCAAACACCTTGGGGCCAAATTTTTTTATAAACTTAATGAGAATGTTAAAATGCAACTCACTTCCATAAAACTCTATGCAAAACATGTTGCTATCATGAGTCTTGGATGAGTTTAATGTATAATGTATCTTAGAAAGTAATTAAAGGGATCAGAAAGAAAGTATGTGCTTCAAACAACATAAATACATCATCAACAAGATTGTTCATAAATAAGCAATTTCATCAGAAAGCAAATATTGATCAAGGTTGAAACTTTATGTCTCAAGGAAGTTTTTCAGCATCAAAAAACTTAAATCAAACTCAATCTTTCTTTTTGAAGAACCATAGCTGAAGCAAATGTGTCACGTCACATCATATATTTGAAAGGACAAACAAGTACTATTACAGCCATCAAAAGTACAATGCTAGCTTGAAAAGGAGAGCTTGCTTGCAAAATACTTCAAAAGTTTTCTCTCCTCACAATGGTTTAAAAAGGGACACGTGTAAGGTTGTGATCTAACCATCAAGGAATAACAATGATGTTCACCATGGCATCTATAAAATGATCATCAATTGAAGATTGAAGGTTGTTGAATTTTCAAGAGAAAAACGTACATTATTTCAAATTCAAAAAGTTTCAAAAAGTTCCCTTCCAAGAAAAAATCTTTGTATTCCAAAATCTTCTTACTACTCTTAGCCTAGAAAATACTCTCATTTGTGATTTACATAGTAAGAAGTCACTTCATAGACTCTTTAACATCTTTGTAATATCTTTACAGCATGAGTGAAAACATATCCTTGGTGAGAACATCTTCAATACCACATTCTTTTCTCAAACTTGTAACTTTGACCTGTTAGTGGTGATAGTAAGTTAGCTTGTAGAGGCTAGGATAATACTACTTGTTAGATAGCCTATGAAGGCTAGAGAAAGTATATCTATTGTAAGCTTGAAAAGGCTTGTATGAGACTACTTGCTTTAGTGGAACTCTTAACTTTGAAAGTTGGGGATGGATGTAGGCAACGTTTTGGTTGAACCAATATACATTGTTTTGTGTAATTCTCTATCCTTCTTTTTTACTTTATTATATTACTTGTGCCTTCTTTGTCTTAAGTTTACTTTCTCTATCTTTGTTTAGAAAGTACATCTTTCTGAGAAACTAACATAGCTTTCGCTTCTCTAAGTTTTAAGAACTTAAGAGTATTTGCTTTAAAAGTTACAGAAAACTTTTTAAAAAGAACGATTCAACCCATTTCTTGTGCCCTTTGTTTTACCTGCATTACATTCATGCTCTCGAAGAGTAAATGTAACACCCAAAAAATTATTTAAAAATAAATTTGAACTTTATTAGTGTGAATTTAAAAAATTTGCAGTTTTAACAATGGTAGGGAGTCCAATGAACATGTAAAAAAAATGTGAATAGTGACCTTATGGCCCCTGGAGACCTACAGACGGTGAAACCCTAGAACTAGGACAGGAGATGCCCAGAACTGAGAAAAGGTAGGGTTAGGTGTAATACCCTAGTTTTAAATAAAAAGGTTAGAAAATTTTTCGAACCAAGAAAGGTGCTAGTTACCCTTATCTGTCATTTGGTCTGAATTTTGCTAAGTCTGATGCTACACGCTCTTGGAGGGTATATGATAGAACCATTTTCTTGGGACTAAAAGTCCGGTAATTGTTCCCTAGAGAAAAAAGTTAAAGAGTGATTTTTAATTAGTTTTATGAAATCTTTAAACCTTTTGTTTTTAACCCAAGAGTTTATAAAATCTTGAGATTCCGAATTTGAACTAAAACCCTAAAATTAGATTTTGATTTGTCGAGATTTTAATTTTTCTAATATTTTATTTGAATCCAAATGGGGGGTATTTTCTTATTTACATTTATGCTTTAAAGTTTTTAACTTAAAATTAAGAAATGTAAATATTCTAATGAGCGCTGCAACGCTCTTGTTAGGGAACAGGAAGGCGGTGCATGATACAATTTGGACGCTCTTTGGTGAGCTTGGCGCTCGCAGGACTATAAAAACCCTCATTTCAAGGTCCAAACTATTCCAGACATGACCCTCCACCCCAACACCAGGAAAACTCGCTCTCTCACCTCTCTTCACCTTCCAAACTCCATTTTCTTCCATTTCTTTTAAGTCTAACTTAGAATCTTCAATCCTCCAAGCTTAAAGGTATGTTATTTTGCTAGTTTTGCTTCAATTCCTCCAAATTTTCCTGGTTTAAGGGTAGTCCTCCATGCTTCTTAAGGAAGAGGAGTTCTCTACCTTGTTAGAGATGGATTTAAGGGTATTTAAAGGTTTTAGAGGCTAATCTAGAGTTTCGCTACTCTCATGTCAGATAATGGTGTCATTTCTTCTCTTCAGAGTTCTGTTGATGTTGTTTATACAGATTTCACCCTCCAGGTGAGTGGGCTCACATATGTGATCTCTATGTTTTACATTAGAGCTATTTTCATGAAAATATGATTTATTGCTTAATTTAGAGATTATTGTACAAGAAGTCTAAAGATTACTGTTTATTTATATGATATAGTTTTATAACCAAGTTTAGAGAAAATGATAAGAAATATGGTTTTAGACTTTGTAATTTCAAAATATGATATTAAGTTTCTAGTTTATGAAGAGTTTGACAGTTGAAATACGACTTAGATAATCAATCAAAATGTTTTAGAGCTGATTCTTCATAAGATTCAGACATTGATGGCTACATTTTCTATGGAGGTATGAAATCACAATGTTTACAAAGGGTGATCCCTTGGGTATGATTTCATAGCCACAGTTATGCTAAGGTTAGGCTTTAGAATCAAATAGATTCAGAGCTCTAAAGAACTAAAAGGTTTTTAAGGGTTTTCAGATTAATTTACAATAGCTATAGAGAAACAGGTTGCGTGTTAATGGAGGAAATCTATTAACCTTGGTACCAAGTATGCCTAGGCTAGAGATATCAAGAATTTATTGTCACACTGTGACTAGAGATTTATATTCAGAGTTTTGTTATGTCACAAATATTATGCGTAACCAGAGAGAGATTTCGTTTCTCTAGAAGCTACTACATTATGAGTTTATGTGACTTCAGATAGGAAAGTAAATTGAAGAAATTCCTTTAGTTGAGTAATGAAATGATGATTTGAAAATATATATGTATGTGTATGTAATTATGCATGACCTTTGAGCTTTATTGTTATCATTATGATTTCTATGCATTGTTCTGTGATGTCCCATGAAAAGGGTTCTAGGTGAAGACTCACTCACTAAGTTTTTGTATCAAAACTCATCCCTCTCCTTTATCTTATTTTTAGGATAGAACCATTCCTGCAAATTCTACTCAACCATAGTAAAGAGTCAGATGGTAAACTTCACTCGAGGTGAGACATGTATTGGGTTGTTAAAGTGCTCCAGTACAAATGCAGGTAGGATCCTGAACCTAGAGGATGTATTGTCTTTCATGTGGCATATTATGATTGAGTTTTGAGGTGTATTTCAATGGTATGAACATTTGGAAAGACATATCTTAACTTATATATATGAATGATTTTGTGATTTTGGAATGAAAAAGGCTCATTACAAGATTTCAAATATGAGTATCTTGATTTCAGAATAGATGATTTATCTGTAGAAAGTGAAATTATGTTTTAAATAGATTTTTATGAACAAAGCATGCATATAAGGTCAACAGGTCCGAGGCTGATGTGAGAATGAGATTTCTCACGTCGATTATATGCCCAGGTCAAGTCGTGACATTAAGGTTAGAAATGGTTATGAATAAAGATTTTATACCTGGAAATTAATTTCAAGTAATATCTATTTACCTGGATATGATAGTTTACCTGTTAGGAAATTTCGATGTGCGATTTCTAACACCTAAAGATAGTTTAATCTTTGTGAAAGGATAATGTTTACCCTTTTGGGCCAAGTGTAAGGCTAAGATTTAATCTTGATTTACAAGATTAAATCCTATACATCCATCTCTTTTCATTATTATAAAGAAAGTATACTTTACTTACATAACTCCTACATTTATATCAAGATAAATATAATGCTACAAAACCTTATCTCTCCACCCTTCATTCTCCTAGCCAAAGAAGAACCAAACATCCTCCATTTTTGCTTCTTTAAAGAGCTTGAAACATGATTCAAACCTCCAAACTCCTAACCTATACTTACTAAAACCACAAATTTCCTTTACTAAACTACTCTACTTATCATCACCTACAAAAATAACCAATTGAAATTCCAATTTTTCACCTTTTTCTCACTTTGAAATATGATCCTCTACCGCCTAAGGAAGGGTTTGGGGTTGGTTTGAAGGCCTTAAAGTGAAGGGAATCATTCTTGAACCATCATTTGGAGCCAAAATCTCTAAAGCTCCAAAAAGTAGGGCTTTTGAACCTCTTTTAGCTTCAAATCCATTTTTATGTTTTGGTCACTGATTTAATTTAATATTTTTGGTTTTAGTGGTTAATAATATATAGATATTGATGTGTCTAATTTGGTAGAGCGTTTGGATGATGTTTGAAAATCATTTTTGGCAAAACAAGTTTTAAATCATGTTGCTAGAATTCTCAAATTTATACAAACAAGTTATGCTTCATGATTTTTCTGAAGTGTTTGTAGATGGATTCATGAGCTGAAAGTTTTATATGATGAAGCTAACATGTTAAGGTGTTTTCAATATTTTTCTTGGGTCTTCAAAATGAGTTTACTATTTTGAAAATCAGAAACCAAAATAGTTAGGGTTTTTACCTTCACAGCCAAATTTGAAGCTATAAATGTGTCTAATTTTGTTATTATACCAAATGATCAAATTTTAAACTAAAAATTTTACAGGGTGTTGAGGACATATTGAAATCCAACCCTGAATTTTTGTGTGATTTTATATGATCATTTAATAGGGTGGAAAAGTTTAGACTTTTGTCTATTGGAAGAAGCTAGAAATTCTGACCTCCAAATTTGTCTAATTTTGTTAATATAGTTAGAGAATGATTCTTGCTCTGAAATTTTTATAGGACCTTGTGGAGACATTGAAGTGTCTTGGATAATTTTTGTAGCCTTAGAATTGGTTGTTTGGTATGCGATCTAATTTTTGCTAGATAAGTGTAAAATCTCCATTGTGCTGGAAATGAACCAAATCCTTAAATTGATGACAAAATGGCATTTGGTACTAGTATGACATGAGTCCTGGAATATAGATAATTGAGCATGTGAACTTATTGATGATGTTAGGCACATATAGATATGAATACTTATTACTATTGCTTATATCCAAAAGTAAAGCATAAGATTATGTTTTTTGGGTTGGAGAAAGTAAATCTGTAAGAAAAGTAAACTTGACTACCAAGAAAAGTATAAGATTATATTTCTTGGGTTTGAGAAAGTAAATCTGCTGTTGGGGAAAGTAAAAATGACTACCCTTGAATTGAGTTGCAAAAAGTAAACCCAACTAGGAATTGGTATGTGTGAGAATTGGAAAAAGTAGATCAAATGATCATGTATATGAATGAGCTCAGTCTTGAAAAATAGTCTATTACCCTAAAGTGGTCAAAGCCACAAAAGCCGAGGACCAAGACAAGTTGAAGTAACAATTGTCCTAAGTAGTCTTTTATCTTATGTGCTAAGTGAATAATTTTAGCATTGATATGTCTAAGTTGTAATTTAATAGTATATGTAAAGTGAGAATGAATTACTATGATGGTGAGTAGTATAACATATGTATATCAAGTGATTGAATAATAAAAAAAACCCACTTTGGAAGGATGATTTTAAACTCTAAAATGAATCTTTAATATGTGTGGCATGATCACATTTCTTAAATAAACCGAAGTGGCTAGAATGATGACAATGACATTTGTAACTGTATAAGGGAAAATGCCCTGAAGAATTTTAGAATTCTCACCCTATTTTGTGTGTTCTCGTGTTATCTCCAGGTTGATCAGAAAATAGTAGGCTACTACAAGAAAGAATTGGAAGTCCAATAGCTAGTGGTTAAGACTTGTATCTTTTGTTCTTAGTTATATGTGTATGTCTATAAATATAAGAGATAATAGATGTGTATTAAAGCTCATGGAAGAGCTTCATTTTGTACTTGATTTTGTATTCAATAAATATTTCATCTCTTTGTTATGTATTTTAATAGAATCACAAATTAGTTACTTCACGATTCGATTGATCTTACTATAGATAATTAAGGAAGACTTGCTAATTTATAAGTAACAACTCCTAAGTATAATATCATGACTTAAGGATGATATTGTGTTTGGGAGGATGTTACATTAAAGGACATGCTCCCATTGAAAAGTCAAACTAGTTTGACCTGTTTGAATACTATGAGCACAACAAAACCTGAAGCCTTATACCCAAATAAACAACAAGAATACATCACGTAAAACATAGATAATCACCACCACTAGGAGCCAAGGTAAGTTCTCAAGATGCATGAGGAAGGTTGTAACATCCTAATATTTAACCCAACACGCTTGACGTATTAAGATTAATTATTAGTTATTACTTCCTTTAAAACTCATTTGTAAAACTACTTAGCGGAAAATACAGGTAATTTTTTTTTTTTGGAAATATGTAAAACAAAATGCGAGCCATTGTGTACAACATAAGCGTAACATACAGGAGGAGAAAATAAATCATACAATACGAAAACAATAAGAACACCTCAATCATAAAAACATCCATCATAATATTAATATGATAGTTTAGTACAATAATCGAAACATAAAAAGCATAAACTCATACCCATATAAATGGGTAGAGCTAGTACATAAAACATAAAATACAAGGAAAGAAATAGGAAACATAACAACAAATACATGGAAAGCACCAAAAGATCGATCCAAGCCATGGCTACCCCTTCCTCGAACTACTGATGACGCTCTCTCATCCCTCGAAGGTACATACCCAATGAACTGTGCAAGCTCCTCGGGTGTGTGCAACGGAAGGTGGATGGACATGACCTCCTCGATATGGGGGCATCTCTGGGGTCGAGAGCCTCCGTTGCGTCACCATATCCTCGCCGCCCTCCGATGTCCATGGGAAGTGTAGGGGAAGATCCCTCCGAAAAGGGACGAATAGGGGAATTCTCCACGGGTCGGTCTCTGAATGCCTGGCGAGGAACGCACTCGGGGTAGGGCATGCCGAAGACGAAGGTTGGGCTCGGTGGGTCTGCTCATCGCGAGGGCGTGTTCTCAAAGATCAAGTCATCGTCGTAGGGAGAGGTCGAGGTGAAATGAAAGCTGACCGGGAATCAAATGGACGTCCCATGTATGCAAAATGCGCACAGCACAATGACCTTCAAAATGGTAAGACTGATGATCCAGTAAGTGCACCTCCCATATGGGCGTATCAATGAAGATCACGAATGACGCCATTGCACCTGGAGACGTAACAGAAAGAGAAACAAAGAGAGGGGTGAGAATCTTGCTAAAGAATCTCAGGAGGGAATCCTCTATCCTAGTGTCATCGTTTACGTCCCAGGAACCTTGGGTTTATTATAAAAAGGTTATACATGCAAAGGTTCATTATGAGGTTTTCATAAAAGATAATTGTCCAAGGTCCGTGTCTTTTATGATGAATCTTAATGCATGTATGCAGCATAGTAGAACATGAATGCATGACAATACTTTATGCAGCAAACTAATAAAACATCTCATCAATAACTAATTCTTATATAAGTGGCATGTACTTTCTCATAATCAACTTTTCCCTTTCATAAGCAAAATGCTTCATATCTTTTCTCATTTCTCAAACTTGTGACATCATGGTATGTAAAAATAGTAACCAACCCCTGATACTAGGCTATGAGCTCATACCTTAACTAGTCATCACTAGTTCTTACTTATCTTCTTGATAAGCGTATCATAATCATAAAAATAATAATCCGACTCCAAGAGTACGGCGGGACCTAAGGAATCACCCATCATGGGACTTCTTTCCTTCTCGAAATGCATCAACTGGTTAAGACCAATGACTTTGTCCTTTGGCAGGCTAATGTAGATGCCCTCACGGTTTTACCTTCTCCTTACCGTAGCAGGAGAAGTACGTCTCGTCTGAAACACATCATTTGGTTAAGACCAGTGACATTGTGCTTCAATATGGCTCCATGACCATATCCACGGGTTTCCTTTCTCCTCAACCGTAGTAGGAGAAATGCGTCTCGACATGTCACATATAAAAAAATCTCTCTTTTCAAAATTTCTTTTAGTCTCTCAAATTTGATGGAAATTCGCAGCATAACGACTATACTCCGAATTTCCTCAAATTTAAGTCATGCCACATAACTCAAAACACACATGTTGTTCTCATGAAATTTCTTAATCCAATAAATCTCTTAATCAGGAGCATACCCTCCTAACTCATTCATATTTCACATTCTCATGCATCTTAAGCATAGCATACCACATCATCATAACAACATGTCACAAATACACATATAGTCTCATGCTCATGGTATTAACATATTCACATTCATCACGAGTATACCCACTTGGTCTCATTCTCACATCCACCTCCTATCTCATGGTGTCTTATGCTTTGGCCCTTACGGTCTTAAACTTATGTTCTAATGATTCTAACTTTCATTATGGATCTTTATTTCACCTAAGGGATCATCACTTATAATTTCCTCTAATGTTTATGCTTACTAACATAACCAAACAGCACTCCATCACCTTGGGCAGAATTTTGTCATATGATTACGGGTCCTAGAATTTCCGTCTTTGACCCTTTCTAAGTTCCGTCTTCACCTAAAGCTCTATAATCAACTCCTAAACCAATTATAAGGGATTCCTACACATTTCCACTAATTATGAACCATTTTCCTTAAGTCCAATTATGCTGGAACAGAATTTACATTTGTGCATCTAAGTGTTCTAGAATTCTCATTTTAAGTCCTTTTTAGTTACTTGTTCTTTCCTAACTTCCCTAAATCGTTCCTTGCTTCACTCAAACATAATTTTACACATTTTAACACCATAAAACAGAAGCTTATACAGTGGCCAATTGCTAAGGCAGAACCAAAAATACAAGCACCATATAATCACATAATCTCATGATTTAAATGCATATAAGTTGCTAGTTTCTCTTGGAATCATTTTAGGAACTCAAAACTCTTTTAGAAACCAATTTATCTCATTAAAATCATATAAATGTGGGCTAGGTCAGTAGCTAAATTATTTAGCTCAAGGAATGGATTTAAAACATAAAACTTTGTTCATAATGTCCTTTGAGTACACCTAAGCTTAGAAAAATTCCAAGACTTAGACTATGGGCACTTGTGATTAGGTGAACTCATCTCAAGTCCATCATCATCATCACAAGGCCGAAATGGCTTTCTTGGGATGCCTCCATTTTCTAAAACTTTATGTAAGATACTTGGGCAAGTCTTTGAGCTCTAGGATGTTTAGGTGATGGCATAAACTTAAACATGCTATGCACTTGTTTTACTCTTCATTATAAAATAAAGTGAGAGCATAAAATAAATATGAGATGCAACCTCATTATTATCTTTAAAGATTAAGTGATGACTTGAAATATAAACATGAAATGCAAGCTTGGAAATTTAAACATGATAATGCAAGTCCATTTAGTTATTCTTGAGAGCTTAGTGATGGCATCAAAATAAACATGCTATGCAAGGCATAAACATAAACATGAATGCAACTCATTTTATCTTAACTAGAGCTCTTACAAGACTTTAGAGGAACATTATAACCTTAACCCAATTTGTATCTTAACAACATAAAGTGAGCTTTAGAGTTCTTAGCACCAAGTCTTCAAAGAAGCCTTTGGTTTTGAACTTCATCATCAAGCTCAAGAAAATAGACACAAAACTCAACACTTTATCTAAACAAGCATACAAAGAACTAAGTCATATTCTTTATTTTATTGCTCATGGGCTTCAATCTAGAGTAAAACTCTTAGAATGGCCGACCAACTTTAAGGTTGGCAAGGGTAAGCTTAGAGCTCTTTGAAAACATAGGATTAATTTTCTTAACAAAACTTTTGTGATCTACTCAACATTTTTATCAAACTTTGTTCAAAGGAAGGAAAGAAAACTGAAACTTTGGCAAGGGAAAGGAAAGGAAAAACCGAAACTTGAACAAGGAAAAAGGAAGAAACCAAAAGCATATATGGTCCAAGACCAAGTTTTTCAAGCTTTAGAGGTTTCTCACATGGCATCACAAGACCATTATCTTGAAACCTCATCATCAAGCTAAATTTTTTCTCACCAAAGGCCCTAAGGCCGAAATGATGAAAGGAAAAGGAAAGCTTTGAAAACAAAGAAAAACTAGAACTTTTCTTAAAGAAAGTAAGGAAAACTTTGAAATAAAACCCCTACCTAAAGAAGTCTTGAAAGAAATGAAGGAAAGCTTGAGTTCTTGAAGAAATGAGAAGACAAAATCTTCTCTTGAAGGAGGAGGAGGATTTGGCCAAAGGAAAAGTTCAAGGAAGATGATTTTTCCTTGAGAAAGCAAGCTTGGAAATGGAAAGTTTAAGTGTTTGAGAGGTGGTTTAAGGTGAGGGAGTGGTGGTTTAAGGTTGTTTGTAGTGGTTTGTGGTGGTGGAAAGGTTTCTTTGAGGAAGGAAAAAGAAAAGCAAGATGAAGAGAACTTTGAGAGAAAAAGAGAGAAAATGCAAGAAAACTAAACTTAGCAAAGCTTCTAAAGTGTAACAAGTTCTTCAAAGCTTGGTATTTATAGAAATTTTGCAATATGGAGGCTGATTGGAGGAGGATGGCCGATGGTTCATCATGGCTTTGGGGGAGGAAAATATCTCTTTGAATGAGTATGGGTTTAGGCATGACAAGCATGGTCAAGGTATGGCCTTTGGAGTGAAATAAAATCAACATGTGATCTATTTCTAAGGGTATGCATTCAGCCAGCTTTACAGCCAAAGGAGGAAGATAAATTGTTCATGTAATTGTGGTTTAATGATGTGTTTAGGTGTTTCTTTGATTAAGGTTTTGATTAGGAGTTTGTAAGAAAGTGTTTAGGTGAGGTAATGACTAATTAAGGTTGTCAAGACTTGATTAGGAGAGTGTTCTTGCTAGATTAACAATTTAAAATCATTCTTGGAGAGAAAATACTATTCAAGATTTCATGACTAGGAATCTTGAATCAAAGAATGTAATTAGAGTTTAACCAAGCAATCTTAGGTTCTAATTAACCTTAATAAATTATTTTGACTCTAGATTAATTATCAAAATAAATTAATCTTCGATTAGAGCCTAATATTGCTTAGGTTTGCTTAATTACGTCATTAGGCTCACTTACACGTTCTAGGGACAAAATGGTAATTTTGCACTAAAACTGCTCGGATCTCCTAGCAACTAACATCAAAACCCACTCAAAACATCATTCAAACTTCCTGGAAAAGTTCGGGCTTAAACGGCACCTTTACCCGCATAAAACACTAGGGGTATTTTGGTCATTTTGAGCCGAAAGTTTAAAAACGAGATTTTTATCAAACATAACAGATATAATCCCCTTCAAAAATTGAGTTGACCCATTCAGGACTGGTTAGCTTCCCTCGAATTCGGGTAAAATGACCTCAGGGCATTTGGTCATTTGTACTCAAAGAAAAATGATGTTACAAAGGTAACCGTCCACAATCCCTTTAATGATCATTGTGGAGATCACATTTATTCATTATCAATAGCCACCTTAGATAATCCCTTGTCTTAACTATCTTACATTTCCTCTAACTTTACAAACTCACAAATATATCAACTTAGTGTTAAATTAAAGACCCTCCTTTCATCATTTAGATTAGGAGAAAATGAAAGGAGAGAGAAAGAAAGTATCACTGACAAAAGCATTTTCCTCATTGATTAGCAAAGAAAATGGATTAGGAATGTGCAATTTATCAAACACAATGGAATTCAATTAAAAATAAGCATGTCTTTTTTGGTTTTAATTAAATACGTTTTTTATCCCTGAAAATAAGTGAATGTTCATTTTAGTCCTTGAAAAAAATTTTGTTTGATTTCAATCTAAACATTCCCAAATTGCTTGGTGTTTTCAGTCCATGTATAATTATTGGATGTCATGTAGGATTGAATAACCTAACTTTCTCTAAGGGTTAACATTAGACACATATAGTGTAATGATAGGGACTAAAACTAAGGTTTTAGAAATGTTTGGACCAAAACCAAACAATATTTTTTAGGGACCAAAGTCAAAATTTCCTTATTTTTTCAAGGACCAAGAATATAATTAGTTTTTATCAAACTAAATTTTATAATTTAAATAGTAATAATAAATTAATTTAAATATTTACTATAAAGTTATTTATTTATGTAATTTATAAAATTTATTTAAAAATAAATAAAAATAATTTTGTATATTTAATTATAAATAATATATATATATATATATATATATATATCTCTATGTGTGTGTTAGTTTACAAATTTATCACTTTTGTTTCTTGTTATTTTCTTTCATATTTTCTTTTCATCTAAACAATAGAAGAATGAACATAGTTTTCATCTAGAGTGAAAGAAAAACATACTTTTCTCATTTTGTTTTTCTTTTTCCCATTTTCTTTCCTCTTATTTTCACTCATTGTCCAAACAAATTATAAGTTTTGGTTCAAATCAATATAAAAATTATTTATATTTATATTCCTGAAGTTAAACTTGATGTACATGACAAAACATAAGTAAAATTTACTGTACAAGATATTTAGGAGCTAAAAAAGATATTGTCACAACTTCTTGAAGCGTCATGATAAAAATGACAACACAAATTTATTTATTAAAAGATAGATTTTAAAAAGATAAAGTCGCCACCAATTTTTATTATGGAAAAATAAGAAAAAACATTTTGATTGCAAAACTGGTCTTTTAAACAAGTATGTATTTGGAGTCTAATTATAGTTAGCAAAAATGTGAAAACTAATTCATCAGCAACATATCCCTAACAAATTAGTATAAAATGCGATTGCTCTAGAGCTTATTCTGCAAACACTACAAGAAATGTGCGGTATACAATGGGATTATGGTAGGATTTCAAAAGAGTAAGTATTTTACTAGCGGGTAATTAAATCTCTCGGTAATTTTTCGGGTGTACTGATGGGTAATTAGAAATAATAATAATTTTTTATTAGTTTTTAGTGATAAGTTTATCGACGGTTTTGATATTTTTTAAAATTATTTAATTTGAAAATATAATTAATTATCGATGGTTCTACCAATTGGTAAAATTTTAATAATTTTTTTAAATGGTTGATGCCATTGCGATTTGTAGCTCACCTATATAAATTATGGATTGTATTTAATTAATTAATTATTTATTTATATAATAATTTAATTACCAATTAAGTGATATTAAGTAAAATAATAATGAAATAATAATAAAATAAGCAACTGATGCAATAAGTAAACAAAGCATCATAATAAAATATATAAAAAGTGTGATGAATGAATGAAATATCAAAAATAAAATACTAGCTAAAGTCCTGGCATCATCGCACGTTGGCGACATCATCATCATCGAACCCAGGTAAGTTATTTGCGCCATTCAGGGTGAGGAGCCCTCAAAAATGGAAGGGAGTGGCATTTAGGGGAGCTTATTGTTGAAGCCAAGGATCTTGAGGCCTACATGTCCCTGAAGAAGCTCATAACATTAGCAATGATCTTCTTCTGCATCCTCTTGAACTTAATCTTTTCTTTTTTGGCCTTCTCCTATTACTCTCCATAGACGCTTAAGCTATTAGATCTCCTAGCTCCTTCTACTCCTGCTTGGCATGCTACTTGTTCCTAAAGCTCTTGAAGGAGCTGCCTACTACTCATCCTTTGGATCAGCTGTGGTTACTCCTGGACTCCTAGTTGAGGGCATGCACATGCTCCCTTCAGGCATCATCCCGTAGTAGGCCTAGTGGCCGAGGAAGAGGATCTATTATAGGGTAGTACCGTATCCCATATATGTGACCCTTGTATGGGCTGCCAACACTTGGGCCCAAACATCCTTTTCATTTGGAAGAGGAAGAAGGATATTGGCATCGGGCCCAGCCTCGGCCACCTGGGTCTGGTATTGGGTCTATGCCTACTCCTAAAGTTCTGTAAAATCACACTACAAAGGAAAAAAGATAAAATACATTGTAAGCAATAATTATGGCATAAATGAAAAAGGTAATAAAAATTAAGTAAAATGATGTTGAATTAAAACTTACATAAGTGGCCCAGAAGGAGGATCTGCCCAAACTTCTCCAAACTCCCCTTGTGCCTCACCCTTTCGGTGTGGGTCTCCTGAAGAGTCTCCCTAGGTCAGAGGGAGTTAACTCCCTCGATTGCACAAATATACATTATAAAGTCATAAAAACATAGTATTTGCCACAATTCGAATGTACTAAACTAACATTTAATAATATATTAAATGTAGAAATGTTAAAGATTTACTAGACGCTTATGGGTGCTTTCTGGGTGCTCGACCCACCATTATACAACGACTCACCTTTCTTTGAGGTTCGATTTGTCTTCCCCTTGTCCTACCTATCCTTAAAGGTCGGAGTGGAGACCCAATGGTGCTACAACTTCTGAGGTGGGATAATTCAGCTATGAGCTGTTCATATGCCCTTTGCGGACATCGTGGAACATGTCTCGTAAGTGCTTGGAAGACCTAATCCTCTAAGCCCTCTTAATAACGGGCTCATGCTCAGAATGTAAAATGTCCTCTATATACACAAAACTCACAACACATAAGTAATCATAAACATATAATTAAATAATATAAACATATATATTTTAACAAAGGCGAATAAATCATAGAATTAATTTCCACTTTTATCACCACATATCCTTGACATCTTGCAGGATGTCAACCCATGTGGACCATGGATGGTATACCTACTCTATATAACGTTCGAGATTGTAACGCCCCAATTTTCCTGTAATTTTTCCTGTCATTAGGAATTACCGAATTACCGTAGGTAAATATTATATAAAATTTGAGACCAAACAATCCTTAATAAAGGAATATAACGTTAGAAGAGAAGTTAGGAGCAATTCGTGCAAGTATTGCAAACCCCAATTTCTGTACGTGTAAAATGACCAAAATGCCCTGAGGTTATTTTACTCAGAAAATGAGGATCGTGGGCCCCACCCATCCTCAAGGGGATGTTTTGATGTTAATAAGGGATTGTTTGTGTTATGTGTGTTAATAGAGGAGAAGAATCCTAATTTTGAGCT
This sequence comes from Dalbergia oliveri, assembly GCA_030441495.1. NCBI lineage: Eukaryota > Viridiplantae > Streptophyta > Magnoliopsida > Fabales > Fabaceae > Dalbergia > Dalbergia oliveri. The sequence continues at coordinate 16,897,344 of JAMLFY010000002.1, read as the reverse complement.
TGACGCGAAATGACCAAAACGCCCTGCGGTGTTTTAACCCGATTTGCATGCCGCTGAGCCCGAACCTCACTAAAATGTGTTAAAAGGTGTTTTTAAGCCATGATTAACCATTGGTTAAGCTCGGGTGGTCTCGGGCAATTTTTAAGTAAAATGACCGTTTTGCCCTGTCTTTGTAGTTTTACAAATTTTGAGATTTTTGATTCGTCTAACGAAACCTAAGCAATATTAGGCTCAAATTAAAGCTTATTAAATTCTAATTATTAATCTAGAGTCAAAATTATTTATTTAAATTGATTAGAACCTAAAATTGCTTTAAAACACTCAAATTGCTTACTAATTCACCTAAGCCCTTAACCGTAAATTCTCTAAATTGCATGAATACCTTGCCTACACCTAAATAATACATGGAACACACAAAACCCTCTTCCATGAGGCTGTAATGCACGAAATAATTCAGCCATAATCATTAGAATTATTGCAAGATAATGCACTAAAACAAAATGCCAAAAAATTCCCTAAAACATGGCATAAAACATGCCTTAAACAAGAAATGATTTTCCTCCCTTTGTTCCCCATGAAAAATCCGAAAATTATGCCTCCTCCTCTTGTCCATACATGAGCTTGAATTCCTCTATAAATAGGCATGCTTGAGGAGCCTTAGAAGCCTTGCTCATAACTTACACAAATTCTAGTTTTAGGAGCACCAAAAGCTCTCATTTCCTCCTCCTCTTGGCTGAATTCTTTCTTCAAGTTTTCAAGAATATTTTCTTTCATTTCACTCCAAGAAACCAAGTTCTCTTCCTTTCCTTCAAATCAGATTAGGTAGGGAGTTGTTTTTAAGTTTATTTCTATGTTTTGCTAAGTGTTGTTCTTGGTTCAAAATGATGATTTCATGGATTTTCTCTAGTTTTTCCATTTGGTTTTCTTCTTCCTTTTTCTTTAACCAATTCGGCCATATGGCCTAGGTGGGACTAAGATGATGGCTTGATGATGAGGACCTTGAAGGTGGGTTGTGAATCCATCACAAGTTAGGCCTCTAAAGCTTGAAAGTTCCACTTGATGCAAAACTTTAAAGAATGATGTTTTTATGATGATTTTATGATCTTGAGTTTAGAATTTGAAAGATGTATTTCTCACTTTGTCTTGTTAAGATATATATATTGAATTTGTATTTCTATAAAGTCTTGAAGGAGCTCTAGTAAAGAAATCAAATGAACTTGCATCCATGTTTAAGTTTATGCCTTGCATAATCATGTTTACTTTCTATGTCATCACTAAAATTTCAAGAATGAATAAATGGACTTGCATACTCATGTTTAAATTTCCAAGTTTGCATTTCATGTTTATATTTCATGTTGTCACTTAATCTCTAAAGATAATAAAGAAGTTGCATCTCATATTTATTTTATGTTCTCACTTTATTTTATAATGGCTAAAAGAATCAACGCATGACATGTTTATTTTTATGTCATCACCTAAAGATCCTAGAGCTCAAAGACTTGCCCAAGTATCACAAGCAAAGAAATAAGATTATTGGAGTTAAAGAATTGATTCTTTAAGAAGTCTTGAGATTGGAGCTTAAAAAGATGTAATAATAATTCTCTTCTCCCTTCACCGGTCCAGTGCGGATTACCGGCTAGGTTTCTTAAGATTCTCTTCTCCCTCCACTGGTCTATGCGGACTACCGCGCTCCAGTTTCTTGCATCATGTTTATATTTCAAGTTCTTGCATCATGTTTAATTTTCAAGTCATCACCTTAAATCTTAAAGATAAAGAAATGGATTTGCATATCATGTTTATAATTCCAAGTTATCACCTTATAATGACAAGATTAAAATGAGGTTGCATAGCATGTTTATGATTCTAAGATATCACATAAATCTCTTAAGCTCAAGACTTGCTCCTTTTATCTTAAGTGAGAATTTTAATCATGAAGATTCTTTCAAGTTTAGCAAAAAGAATTAGTTTCTAAAAGAGTTTTAAGGCTTTGCAAAGATTTTACAAGAAACTAGTATTCTATGTACACTTAAAATGTGATTTTATGATATTCATGATTCAGCCATTGATCTGAGTTTATTATCAATGTATGATGATGATTTAATATGTTTAGAGTTGTGATTATTATGTTTATTGATGAGGAAACAATTCTATGCAAGTTAGAAGAGAAACTAGCTATATAAAACAAGTAAAGCTTGAATTTAGCTAGTCTTTGATCTTTAAGTTTAGCCACTGCCAAATCTGTTTTAGTATGATATAATTCTGTTTAAGATTGGTTAAGCCAGAAAAATTTGGTAACAATTAGTGTAGGATTAATACGAACACTAAAAATGAAACTAGCAACTAGAAAACCATAAAAGCAAGATTTTTAGAACTTTAGAGAATGAAATTTATGTATTCTGTCCAGAGCCTTTAGTGATTTTAAGAACCAGATTTTATCATGTTTAGATAAGGGAGAATGATCCATAATTGGTTTAGTAATTAATTTTAGCATCATAAGGAAAGACGATAATGAGAAAGGGTTAAAACGCAACTTCTAGCACGTAAAACCTTATGAACAACTTCCTGTCTATGCCCCCATATTGTCTAATAATGTTCTTAGGACTTATAATTGATGGTAATAAGTCCCTTAGATGCATAATTAATTAGTTCAATAATTAAGGTTGCCGATTCTAGAGTTTCAGTTGTTTAAGTTTTCGATAAGAATTTATGATGATGCCTCTTTGATGTTTTAAGTGATAAGTCTATAAAGTGATTTGATGCTTATTAAGTATTTGATGCTATTGAATAATTCCCTAGTTTGCATGTTATAGTTGTTGTTAAAAATAATGAAAATGCTTATGCATGAAATAAAGAAATAATCTCTGTTATTTAAAAAATTACCTTTGTTGCTGGAAGAAAGTGTACTCCTGTAAAAGTGTAATTTGGAAAGGTTTTGGCTAGGAAAGACTTGGTATTTAAGCGTGTCCATTGTGACCCACCTCTCTTTCCTGGAATCTCCCAAATGCATGATTTCAGTTAGTATATATTATTCCATCATAAGACTATAAATGAGAAAATGTCATGATGATTATGAATTGAATTATGATATAACATGCAAAGATTTAATGGTGACTTAAATGTAAGAGGAAATGATCCTTTGGACCCATCAGACTATAGGTGGTGAAAAGGTGATCCTAGCCCCTAATCCGTTTCTCTAAAAGGGTAGAGTTGGAACTTTAACTTATCAAAAGGGATAAATATATGCTAGTGACGACTAGTAAGGTATGAGCTCATAACCTAGATTACTCCAAAAGGGTGGAGTATAGGGTGGCCTAGGAAAATGATGATGAAAGTAACTTTAAGTCACCTAAGAAACTAAGTAAATGCATTATGTGAATATGATGTTCTACTATGCATAGTATTTATGAGATGATGATGAGAAATATGATGTTCTGCTATGCATAGTATTATGAAATGATGATAAGGAATATGATGTGATTTTATGCATAACTATGTTATTATATATGAAAGGAAAAGTTCATTATATACATGACATGCTAAGTTTATGATGCATTATAAGACGCATGATTAAAGCGACGAACCTCGGTAAAGTATATTTTCAAACTTAATAAATCAATCTTAGCATGCTCATTATTTCATAATAACCCCGAGGTTCCTGGGGACGATGATGATGACACAATGCATCATGAGGTGAGTACCCTCCTGAGATTCTTTTATAAGTTTCTCACTCCCTCTATTTTTCTTTCCATCTCGTCTTAAGAAAAGAAGGAAGCGTTCGTGAATCACATTGAGGCTTTCAGGGTAGTGAACTTGATCCTGCTAGTTTCACTCGTATATTTAGATATCTATCCCTATCCCTGGAGTGTTATTACTAGGTGCCATTAATGGATGTCCTTCCATCCATATATTATTTATGTTTTGTTAGATTGCCTACACTTAGTCTTATTCTGTTGGTAGGTAAAATATCTATATGATATGTAATTATGGATGCTGTATGATGGAGCCAATACATTATGATGTGATGTTTGTAAATTCCTATGTGTCTTTTAAATCTTGCTAAATCATTCACGTTAAGCGGCTCACGTTTTCAATTATGTTTTTTTTAAAAAAATGGCTCGTAATTTCACTAAGTATTTTCAAAGCATGATTAAGGAACTGAAGCAAAGAGTAAAGTCTAGTAATTAATCAGATATTGCCTAGGTGTATTGGGTTAATTATTAGGGTGTTACAGAATCCTATAATGACCCTAGCAAATGGATCAAACTGTTACATGATGAACTAAATTAAAAACAATGAAAATATTGTAAATATAATATGCAATGCAAAATTAGAATAATAGAAAACATGTTTAAACTTACCTATTTCCTGTAAACCTAATCTATGGAGCGGTCTACTATAACACCCAAATATTTAACTTAACATGTTTAGGACACATTTAAGTGAATTATTAGAATTTACTCTTTTGTTTTAGTCCTTATCTTTAACTCTTGAAAATACTTTAGTAAAATTACAGGTAAATTTTTTTTTTGAACTTTAAAAACAAAAGGTGAGCCACGCGTACCAAATACAACACGTCTTCCATCTTATACAAAAGAAAAATGAAACATTCCAAAACATACAAAAAATCCAAAGGAAATAACATCATGAGCATAAACATGTCATCATATATATATATATATATATATATATATATATATATATATATATATATATAGGAATTTATAAGTAATAACCGTTCCGTATCATGCACCAAAATAAAATGTTAAGCAGTATCATGCCTACAGAGGTTGGGCTAAGTATAGTAATTCAATGGACAAATGTTAACAAAATATAAATAGTCAATATAGACGGCCTACTAAAACCTCTTCCACTACTCCTACTAGGACATGGCTAAAGTAGATAACCTCTAACAAAAATATCAAAAGAAGGCTATCTTTTCCTCAAAATATGCACAAGCACTCCAAGAGGTCCATTGTCAACACCTACTAATGACGCTTCCATGAAGGAGGAAGGTAGTCGAGCATGCGAGCAAGGTCGGTAGGAGTGGTAAGATAACCACGGATGAACATGAGCTCCCCTACGAGCATGCTAGGCTCCTCTCATGGGTTGTGTCACCGTAGCCTTTCCATCGCTACTATTATTTATGTTTTGTTAGATTGCCTACACTTAGTCTTATTCTGTTGGTAGGTAAAATATCTATATGATATGTAATTATGGATGCCTGTATGATGGAGCCAATACATTATGATGTGATGTTTGTAAATTCCTATGTGTCTTTTAAATCTTGCTAAATCATTCACGTTAAGCGCGCTCACGTTTTCAATTATGTTTTTTTTAAAAAAAAATGGCTCGTAATTTCACTAAGTATTTTCAAAGCATGATTAATGAACTGAAGCAAAGAGTAAAGTCTAGTAATTAATCAGATCCTCCTAGGTGTATTGGGTTAATTATTAGGGTGTTAGAGAATCCTATAATGACCCTCAGCAAATGGATCAAAGTCTTACATGATGAACTAAATTAAAAACAATGAAAATATTGTAAATATAATATGCAATGCAAAATTAGAATAATAGAAAACATGTTTAAACTTACCTATTTTTATATTCGACTTAATCTAGTGGAGTGGTCTACTATAACACCCTAATATTTAACTTAACATGTTTAGGACGCATTTAAGTGAATTATTAGAATTTACTCTTTTGTTTTAGTCCTTGTCTTTAACTCTTGAAAATACTTTAGTAAAATTACAGGTAAATTTTTTTTTTGAACTTTAAAAACAAAAGGTGAGCCACGCGTACCAAATACAACACGTCTTCCATCTTATACAAAAGAAAAATGAAACATTCCAAAACATACAAAAAATCCAAAGGAAATAACATCATGAGCATAAACATGTCATCATATATATATATATATATATATATATATATATATATATAGGAATTTATAAGTAATAACCGTTCCGTATCACGCACCAAAATAAAATGTTAAGTAGTATCATGCCTACCGACAGAGGTTGGGCTAAGTATAGTAATTCAATGGACAAATGTTAACAAAATATAAATAGTCAATATAGACGGCCTACTAAAACCTCTCTTCCCACTACTCCTACTAGGACGTGGCTAAAGTAGATAACCTCTAACAAAAATATCAAAAGAAGGCTATCTTCTCCTCAAAATATGCACAAGCACTCCAAGAGGTCCATTGTCAACACCTACTAATGACGCTTCCATGAAGGAGGAAGGTAGTCGAGCATGCGAGCAAGGTCGGTAAGAGTGGTAAGTGACCCATTGGATGAACATGAGCTCCCCTACGAGCATGCTAGGCTCCTCTCATGGGTTGTGTCACCGTAGCCTTTCCATCGCTACTATTTCCCACCTCCATGGGAATAGTGGGTGTAAAATCACCTGAAGAGTATTGGGAAGGTGACTCATGATGGGTTTAACCATGGCTTTGCAAGGCGAGGTAGTGATCGAGGCATGTGGACAGAGAAGTCATGGATGGCTGAAGTGGCAAGGCGGCCATGAGGAATGGCGGTCAAAAACCAAAAGCTAGTGACTGGGTGCATGAAAGAACGGTCCAAGAAGATGGACAAACAAACGGCACATCGACCTACAAAATGATAAGGCTGATTGGCAGGATCGAAGTGCATATCCTAAGTGGAAGCACCAATGTAGATCATAAACATCGCCATCATCCTCTGAAGACGAGATGAAAAGAAAAAGAGAGAGGGAATGAAACTTAAACAAGAATCTCAATAGGGCATTCACCTCCATGCATGTCGTCATCTTCGTCCTTAGAAATCTAAAGTTTCATTATAAAAATAGTGGACATAATAAAGTTCAATTATTAAGTTTAAAAGTCATTAGTTGAGATCCATGTCTTTTAGCATGATTTTTAATATTATGAATGCATCATACCTCTTCATGAATGCATGTCAATGCCATGTGCAACACATTACAAGAATCATAATAAATCAATATGGCATGGGGAGTATAAATAGTCATGACATAATCTTTCCTCTTTACTATTTTAGGTGACTTAACTTTCTTGTTCTCTTCTAAGGAGCCACCCTAATACTTCTCCTCTTGAGAGTTTTTAGGTTATGAGCTCATACCTAACTAGTCATCACTAGTCTACACTTATCATCTCAATAAGCTAATTCCAGACTCCAAGTGTGGGATAAAGGGATAGGATCACCTTTCATAACCATTAATTCCTGAAGTCTAAAGGATTACCTCTTATAACCATTAATTCCTAGAGTCTAGAGGGTTATTTCCATGTGTCTTATGTCACCTTTAATCCTAGCATGTTCTTTAGAGATGCAAACATGAGCATATAATCATAGCCCTCATCATAACTTATCATTTAACATTTCATGCTCGTAAAATTCATAATTTCTCGAAGTCCACAAATTTGGTGGAAACTCTGGTAGTATGGCTGGGAACGGAGCTTCCCAAATTTGCTTCATGCCATGGAACACATCAATCGTGCATCTTAATCATTTGTACATAATCACAACATGCCACAAATCATCATGTAATTGATCACATAAGCACGCATCACCTTCTTTGTATATATCCATAAACATGTTATCATTAATATCTCATTGAAAAGTAAACATGTTCCTACCCAGTATGTTGGATATAAGACACAGGACTAAGCTAATACATATGCCATGTTCAACAGGATATATTCAACATAATTGAAATTATTACTTGCATAGTTCAAGAATCAAGCATACATAGTCATCAATACATAATCTTGCATAATTATTTCAAGTCATAGCATAGCCTTCATAACATATCAATCACATCAATATTATCAAGTTGTTGATAATTACACTTAGCCCCAAAAGGGCCAAACTGCAATTTCTAAGAGTTTGTGGGTCAAAATGTAAATTTTCCCTTTCAACACATTTCTCAAACTAATGATCGTCAAAATTAATTTACACTTTAAGAGACCTATTCCACTTAGAAATCATTTAAATTCATCATAAAAACCATTTTGGGCCATTGGCCAAATTTTTTTAGATTCTAGGGGTCAAAGTGCAAGGTTTCACATTTTACACTTAACAAGTGCCAATGCTTCTAAACCTTTTTCTAAACATCATAGATGGTATTTTGAATACATGGAAACATTCAAAATCATTACTAACTCTAATCAAACCCATTTGGCTAAGATTCTATAATGATAAGTTCAAAGCAAATTTTTTTTCATTTTGTAAAACGGTCCAACCTAGCACTTGAAATGATCCTTTTAAGCACCCAAGACACCAAAATAATTTTACAAAAATTATCACTAATTTTTAACCACATGAACAGTACCAAATAGTACTGTATAGTGTGAACGTGTAAAATTTATTTTCTAAAGCTTTGAAATTAAATTTTTGACTCTTTCTAGTTTCTAGTTTTTCCTTAGATGCTAAAAATATTTTTTACAATAACTATTAATAATTTTTATGGACTTGAACAGTACCAAATAGTGCTGAACATTAATGAACGTACTAGAAATTAAAATCTCAAAAGCTTTAGAAAATTACATTTTTGATCCTTTCCAATTACTAGTTTTTCCCAAAAGTTTTTCTAAGACATCTAAGACATATGAAACACTTTTTAACATATTTTTGACCTCATGAATAGTGTTAATTAGTGCAAAAAATTTAAAGTACAATAAATCCCATAAATTGCATTTTTAACCTTTTCTAGTTACTAGTTTTTGAAAACTATTCTGAATACTTAAAACACATGAAATCATTTTGTCCTTCTTAGAAAATAATTATTACCACTTAAATATGTAACACCCTAATTTTATTTAGAAATAAATTGAGGCTTTGTTAATGAGAATATTAAGATTCTGACAAGCGTAGTAATGATGAGAACGACTCTATGAAGAACAAAAAAAAAAAAATGAATACTATTTTGCGGGCCTCGTGGGCTAATCGGACAGTCAAAATCTTGGAATTGAAACAGAGATGTCCAAAACTGAGAAAACATAAGGATAAGATTAGAAATAGTTAGAAATGAATATTTTATACCTAGAATTGAATTTAAGATAAATTGTCTTAATGGGTTAGGTTTACCTATATAGTGAAATTTAAATATGCGATTTCTAACACTAAAAGGTGATTTAATCACCACAAATGGATAATGTGTATCCATTTAGGACATGTGGAAGGCCTAGATTTAATCTTGGAATCTAAGATTAAATCCTATCCATCCATTTTGCTTTCTTAGATTAAGAGTTATCTAATTATATAGTATAATATTCATGCACTAATTGAAGGATAAATGCAAGCACATTCTTCTTCAACCAGCCGCCACATATTCAGCCATAGCACAAGAAAAACCAACAGCTTCCTCTCCATTTTCAAGAGTTGAAGTTTCCATTCAAAGCTCATAAACACTAGCTTGGTGTTGTTGAAACTCCAAAGTTCCTTCACTAAACTCAACCTACACCTCAACACCTATAATTCTAACTAATTAAAATCTCAATCCTCCATCAATTCTCACTTTGATATTTCACTTTCTCATTAAGGGAGGTTGGGGCTAATTGGGAGTCCTTGAAGTGAAGGGAAATCCTTTGAAACACCTTTGGAGTACAAAACTCTAAGCTTGCAAAGTAGAGTTTTTGTGTCTTGTTTTGTGATTTTATGTTCTTGTTGATTTTGGCTTGTTTCAAGGTGATAAAATCTGGTTCTTATGTGATGTTACCCCTAGATATTGATGTATTTGCATAGGTGGGTTAGTTTGGTGTTGTGAAAAAATCAATTTGGTCAAAGAGATGTTGAGTGATGCTTGCTGGATTTTCGAGTTTCTTCAGCGGTGTATAATCATGATTTTTCTGGGCATGTTGTAGGCATTTTCGTGAGCTGAAAAAAATATATGTTCGAGTAACATCTTGGGCTAGTCCACGAATTTTCTTGGGTTCTAATTTTGAGTTAAACTACTTAAAAAAAATAAGAATCGAAATTGTATAGATGCCTCTGAAATGTTGGAATGGAAGTTGTAAATTTTCCTAATTTTTTTACCATACGAAATGATTGAGTCATCACTTGGAATTTTTATAGGGTGTTGTGAACATCTTGAAGTTCAACCCTTATTTTTATTTTGAATTGATCCAATCAATAGGGTGAAAAATTATGAGAATTTGGTTTTGAGTTGAGGTTAGGTCTCTGACCACCAAATTTGTCTAATTTTGTTAACATACTTAGATAATTCTTTTACTCTAAAGTTTTTATAGGGCCTTGTAGACATATCAAGGAATTTCTATAGCTTTGAAATTGATTGTTTGATGTGTGAAATAATTTGTACTCCTTAAGTCTGAATTATGCCAAATACTGTCTTTGTACTAGAAATGAATTAAATTCTTGATTTAGAAGTAAAATGATTTTTGACACAAGTATGATGAGTACCATGCATAATATATTATTTAAAGATTCATTCATGAGGGATGAGAATCCCATTCCAATAAACGGTTATATGTGACTAGAGTATGCATTGGTAACCATGAAAGATGATGATGGTCTAGATGTGACAAAAGAATAAGTAAGAATTTCAATTGTGCATGATCTAACATATAGGGAAAATGAGACAAGACTTATGTTGGTTAAAAAGGGGAGGCAAAAATAAGGACTTCCCTAGAGATATTATGAGTCAGTAGACATATTGGCTAGGAATAAAGTGTGTGAGATCGGAAAAAGGAAGAAAAAAAAATGAAGTCTGAAGATCACGTATAGGAATGAGCTCATGTCCTGAGCGTTTATTTCCCATTGTGGAGTTGTCCACTAGAAATACCACTTAGTATAAAGATTAAGTTTTTCCCTATGTTAACGAAAAGAGAAAAATGCATGAAACTGGATTCTATGGCTACAAAATAATAATACATAAATTATTACTATGTTTGCATTCTGATTTCACATGATGTACATACTTTAGTATTGATGCATATAATTTTTGTATGAATATTCTTACGTGAATGATGTACATACTTAAATTTTATAGCATTTTCATCCTAAGTTGCATGTACTTGTATTACTTAGAATTCAGCGAATATCATGACTAGTATTCTTCCTTGATTCGCAGTGGGTGTGGCATTATGACCCAGCACTTGATTCCTGTATGCTGTAGGTTATAAGGTCTGTGCATATGTGCTTTTTGGCTGTTCTTTTAGTGCATTAGTCTTTAAGCTCAGTTCGACCCTACTTTTCCCTATGACAAAGTGCCCCTTCATATGGCTCACCCAGAGGTATTTGATATCCCAATTGCTCCACTAGCACCTCCTCCAGCAGATGCACCCTCCTCTTCATCATCATCGTCAAACTGGACCCACCCAAGGGTCCTGGCGACCCTAGCGGAGGCGAGGCTATCATATTCCTAGGAGGACGTGAGATTTTCAGGGACTTTTGAATTGTACATAGTAGTAGTGTAGTGTTAGGACTTTACAAGCTCCGCGATGTACTATTAGATGTTTTTCAAGTCCGTTGTATCTATATGTAATTTTGTTGGGCCAATACTTGAGCAGGCTAGGTTTTTAGGCGATGGCTAGGCCTTTTGATCCTGGTCCTTGATTTGCATGGAAAATGAAACGACTTAACTTGTATTGAGATGTATAGTTACAAGTTGTGTATGAAGTACTTCCATGTATAGACTTTATTTTCTCGTAACCTATGAGTTTAAATTACCTCATGCCTGTTCTCTTATGACTAGTATGCATTGTAGAGAAAGTGATATCCTTCTAATTACTATGTTGACACTCGAGTAATACATGATAATTAGGAAGGTGCTACATTATGGTATCAAACTCGGCTGTCCTATGAGCATGAGATTGGACCGGCTATGTTTCCTTAGTAACTGTCATGCATAATGGACTGGAGCTAGGAATGAAGTTGATATGATGGATACATTCCATGAGATGGCCGCGACAATGAGAGAGGCGGCAAGTTGCTAACCAAATGATGGAAAGGTTGGGGTAATGAGGAATAAACCTAGCTAGTAACCCTCTAGGAATGAAGTGAATGTGGAATATCAGAAATTTGCTTAGTAAAGGAAGGCAAATCCCCAATTTTTCGGAGCCTTTAATCCAAGTAAAGCTGAAGAATGGATTAAAGCCATGGAGAAGATTTTCTTAGTTTTTCCTTACGGAGATCCAAAAGGTGGCTTTTGCTACTTACATGTTAGAAGCGGATGTGAAATTCTGGTGGGTTAGTACCAAGGGTTGTTAAAGCGTCCCGGGCTGAAGTTCCTGGGATATCTTCGAGGAAACTTTTTACCACAAGTATTTCCCTATTTCGGTAAGGAATGCGAATAAGCTGGAATTCATAGTGCTTAAGCAAGGATCTATGAGCATAGCAGAGTATACGGCCAAATTGGAAGAACTCTAGTTTCTACAATTTACTAACGTGACTCAGATGAAGCCTGGAAGTGCATGAAGTATGAAGGAGGCCTGCGCAAGGATGAAACATCAGTGATTTCCTAGAAATCAGAGACTATTCCACCTTGGTAAACAAATGTTGGCATGCGAGGAGTTAACAAGAAGCTCACAAGTTTCAAGTATACGCAAACCAATGCTAGAAGAGGGTTGGCACCCCAAGGCCCACGATTCAGCCTGTTCAGGCTAGGGAAGATTTTCACCTAACAACAATAACAACGAGAGAAAGGAAATCCAATCTGTAAGACCAAAGGTGGGCCAAGAATGTCCTAAGTGTGGGAAAAATCATGGAACCGCCCATCCTGGACAATGCAAATTATTTGCTTTAGCTCTGGAAATGGACACAAGGTATTTGAATTCCCTAATAAGAAAAGTTAACGCCTACCCTAGGCTACAATAACAAGGGTGTGTTTTACTATCAGTGCCAAAGAAGCCTATCAATTCTGCCAATCTGATCGAGATAAGTGTGAAATAAATGGTAATACCTTAGATGTACCGTATGATTCGGGTGCCATTCATTCTTTCATATCCCATGACTATGTACAAAGGTTAGGATTCTATGTGTTTGAATTACCATATGATTTTCTTGTATCCACTCCTCCTGGTCCTATTAGGACTTGTTACGAACGCATGAACCTACTTTCTTCTTATAGATACTAGAGAATTTCCTCCAACCTAGTTTGTCTTCCTTTATCTGGTTTAGAAGTAATCTTAGGTATGGATTGGCTGGTACCCAATTATGTTCTCTTACATTGTCCAATGAACTCTGTGTTTCTCCTTATATCGCCTTTATCCTCTGGTTCCCTTTTCTTTTCCTGAAACCTAGTGACACCTAACCCTAGTAAAGTGAACCGTTAGAAATATGTTCTCCTCTGGCTAGTGAAATGAAAGTAACTATGAGTTGAGTAAGTTCCAAGTGGCGAGGGAGTATCCAAATGTATTTCCAGAGGATATTCAGAGTTTCCTCCTCGCAGGGAGATTGAATTCTCCATTGAGTTAGTTCAGGAACGGGTCCTATCTTAATTGCTCCTTATAGGATGTCACCTTTAGAGTTGAAGGAATTAAAGTCACAAATTCAAGAACTATTAGGGAAACATTTTATTAGACTAAGTGCCTCTCAATGGGAGCCCTGTTCTTTTGGTAAAGAAAAGAATAGGGGTATGAGACTTTGTGTAGACTATAGGCAATTGAATAAAGTGACGATCAAGAACAAGTACCTTTTGCCAAGAATTGATGACCTTATGGATCAATTACGAGGGGCAACCGTATTTTCAAAGATTAACCCTAGATTAGGCTATCATTAGATTCGAGTTCAGGATGAGGATATTCCCAAAGCTTTTAGGACTCGATATGGACATTATGAGTATAGGGTGATGTCTTTTGGACTAACCAATGCTCTAGCTATATTTGTGGATTATATGAACCGAATCTTCTGCACTTACTTGGATAAATTTGTAATTGCCTTTATAGATGATATACTTATCTATTCAAGGATTGAGGAAGAACATGCGGAACATCTTAGGATTGTCTTACAAAATCCCAAGAGAGAAGTTGTATGCTAAGTTGTCAAAATGTGAATTTTGGATGGAAGAGGTTAGATTTCTAGGTCATGTGGTATCACAAGGGGTATCTCTTAGATCCAAGTAAGATGGAATTAGTACTTCATTGGGAATGACCAACAATTACTGAGATTCGGAGTTTTCTAAGGTTAGCTGGATACTATAGGCGATTTATTATGGGCTTTTCTCAGATAGCCTTACCTTTGATGAAGCTAACCCGAAAGAATGCTCCATTCCAGTGGACGTCGGAATATGAAAATAGTTTCTAGGGGTTGAAGCAAAGGTTGACCATGGCTCAGGTTAGTACTACCCGATCCTCATGAACCTTTTGAGGTTTATTGTGATGCTTTTACTAAGGGTTTAGGATGCGTGTTGATAGGGGAACCGAAATGTAGTTGCCTATACGTATTGCAGTTGAAACCCCATGAAGTTAACTATCCAACTCATGATCTTAAACTTCGAGCCGTGATTTTTGCTTTGAAAACATGGCGACACCATCTCTATGGTGTACAGTTCAATGTCTTTCTGATCATAAAAGCTTAAAATATCTTTTTGGAAAAAATTGAATATGAGGCAAAGAAGATGGATTGAATTCCTTAAGGATTATGAGTTCAGTCTAAATTGCCATCCAGGCAAAGCAAATGTTGTGGCTGATGCATTGAGTAGGAAATCCCTAAGTGTAGCATGCCTGATGATCAAGGAAATGGAGCTAGTGGAGAGCTTTAAAAAGCTTAGCTTGGGTATGTCTGTGAACCCTAAAGGTGTTGTGTTAGGTCAGATAAAAGTAACGAGTGAGTTCAAGGAACAAATTTTGGCCCCAGGACACGATGATCGAGAATTTCAAGAGATTTTAAAATTAGTTCATGCAAATAAGTTGTTAGGATTTACTCAAGAGCAGCACGGTATATGGAGGCATAAGGATAGGATTTGTGTACCTCCAAGAAGTAATCTTAGAAATGAGATCTTAAAGGAGGCTCATAGGGGCGAATTCACTATACACCCTGGGACTAGTAAAATGTATGCATCTCAAGGGATGTTTTGATGGTTTGGGATAAAGAAAGACATAGTAGAATTTGTTAGAAGGTGCCTAACTTGTCAAAGAATCAAAATAGAACACTAAAAGCCGGCTGGGACCCTGTAACCATTAGAAATCCTGGAATGGAAGCGCAAAGTATCTCCATCGACTTTGTAATGGGTTTGCTAAGGACATCGTAAGTCATGGCGCTATATGGGTTATAGTGGATAGATTGACCAAGTCTCTCATTTCTTACCCA
The DNA here is from genome assembly GCA_030441495.1 of Dalbergia oliveri. Taxonomy (NCBI): domain Eukaryota; kingdom Viridiplantae; phylum Streptophyta; class Magnoliopsida; order Fabales; family Fabaceae; genus Dalbergia; species Dalbergia oliveri. Next base: position 16,882,082 of record JAMLFY010000002.1, on the reverse strand, counting down.
TCAAAGCTAGTTATCCTTTGGATAAGTTAACTTCTTTGTACATCCAAGAAATAGTGAGGCTACACGTGTTCCTCTTCAATAGTTTCTAAGATCCAAGATTTACTTCGAGATTCTAGGGAGCTTTCTAAAGAGCCTTTGGAACCAAAATTTGTTTAAGTCCTCATATCACCCAAATGGATGGACAAATAGAATGCACCATACATACTCTGGAAGATATGCTAGAGCATGTGTGATTAAGCGGAAAGGAAGTTAGGATAAATTGCTTCTGTTAGTTGAGTTTTCTTATAATAATAGCCATATGCTAGTATTAGCATGGCCCCATATGAAGCTTTATACGGAAGGAAATATCAATCTCCATTGTGTTGGTATGATTTAGGGAAGCGATTGTTAGGACCGATCTTGTTAATCACGACAGAGTAGATCCAGAAAATTAAAAATCCTCACCACAGAGTCGTAGAAGAGCTATGCTAATGCTCGAAGGAAACCTTTAGAGTTTCAAGAGGAGAATATGTATTCCTGAAGGTTACACCCACTCCTGGAGTAGGTAGAGCCCTAAGAGTCAAAAAATTGTTACCCAAGTTCATAGGTCCTTTTCAAATCCTCGACGAATTGGATTAGCTACTTATAAAAGTCTTACCCCTATATTTATCCAACCTTCATGATGTCTTCCACGTATCTTAACTTAGAATGTATCATCAGATCCACCATATCATTGAACCCAAATCCATACAGTTATGGGATGACTTGACATTTTAGCCCCTCATTGTTAGATCGTTGATAGAGAAGTCAAGCAACTTATAAACAAATTGGTGCAACTAGTAAAGGTGGCTTGGGGTGGGCTGGGAAATGAAGAGTACACATGGGAATTGGAGTCAAACATGAAGAAAGATCATCCGGAATTGTTTCTAGGTATGAAATTTTGAGGACAAAATTTTTATTAAGGTGGGTGGTAATGTAACACCCTAATTGTATTTAGAAATTAATTGAGACTTTCTTAATGAGAATATTAATATTCTGCAGGTATAGTAATGATGAGAATGACTCTATAAAAGAATAAAAAAAAATGAATAGTATTTTGTGGGCCCCACAGGCCCGTAAGAACAATAAAATCCTGGAATTAGGACCTAGAAATGTCAAAAGAAAACATAAGGATAAGATTAGAAATAGTTAGAAATGAATATTTTATACCTTAATTGAATTTCAAGGAATATTTTAATTGGGTAAGATGTTTGCTCGTTTGGTGAAATTTCGATGTGAATTTCTAACATGAAAGGTGATTTAATCACCACAAATGGATAATGTATATCTATTTAGGACATGTGGAAGGCCAAGATTTAATCTTGGAATCCAAGATTAAATCCTAGCCATCCATTTTACTTTCTTAGATTAGGAGTTATCTAATTATATATATAGTATTCATGCATTAATTGAAGGATAAATACAAGCTCATTCTTCTTCAACAAGCCGCAACATATTTGGCCATACCACAAGAGAAAAACCAGCAGCTTCCTCTCCATTTTCAAGAGCTCAACTTTCAATTCAAAACCCATAAACACTAGCTTGGTGTTGTTGAAACTCCAAAGTTCCTTCACTACACTCAACCTACACCTCAACACCTACAATTCTAACAAACTAAAATCTCAATCCTCCATCAATTCTCACTTTGATATTTCACTTTCTCATTGATTGAGGGAGTTTGGGGATGATTGAGAGTCCTTGAAGTGAAGGGAAATCCTTTGAAACACCTTTGGAGCACAAAGCTCTAAGCTTGCAAAGTAGGGTTTTCATGTCTTGTTTTGTGATTTTATGTTCTTGTTGATTTTGGCTTGTTCCAAGGTGATAAAATCTGGTTCTTATGTGATGTTACCCATAGATATTGATGTATTTGCATAGATGGGTTAGTTTGGTATTGTGGAAAAATCAATTTGGTCAAAGAGATGTTGAGTGATACTTGCTGGATTTTTGGTTTCTTAAGTCATTGTATAATCACGATTTTTATGGGCATATTGTAGGCATTTTTGATGATTGAAAAAAATATATGTTCAAGCTAACATCTTGGGCTAGTCCTACAGAATTTTCTTGGGTTCTGATTTTGAGTTAACTGCTTTAAAAAAAAATCAAGATCCAAAATTGTATAAATGCTGCCTGAAATGTTGGAATTGAAGTTGTAAATTTTCCTAATTTTTTTACCATACCAAATGATTGAATCATCACTTGAAATTTTTACAAGGTGTTGTGAAATCTTGAAGTTCAACCCTAATTTTTATTTTGAATTGATTCAATCAATTGCTAGGGCAAAAAATTATGAGAATTCATTAAGCTGAGGTTAAGTGGTCTCTAACCACCAAATTTGTCTAATTTTGTTAAGATACTTAGATAATTCTTTTTGCTCTTGAAGTTTTTATAGGCCTAATGGGCATATTGAAGTATCTCAAAGAATTTCCATAGCCTTGAAATTGATTGGTTGATGTGTGAAATAATTCGTACTGGGTAAGTCTGAATTATGCCAAATGATGTCTTTATCCTGGAAATGAATCAAATTCTTGATTTAGAAGTAAGATGATTTTTGGCACAAGTATGAAGAGTACCAAGTGCATAATATATTATTTAAAGATTCATTCATGGGGAATAAGAATCCCATTATGAATAAAAACTTATCTGTGATTAGAGTATGCATTGGTAACCGTGAAAGATGATGATGGTCTAGATGTGACAAAAGAATAAGTAAGAATTTCAATTGTGCATGTTCTAATATATTGGGAAAATAGAGACAAGAGTTATGTCAGTTAAAAAGGGGAGGCAAAAATAAGGACTTCCCTAGAGATATTATGAGTTAGTAGACATATCAACTAGGAATATAATTGTATGAGATTAGAAAAAAGGAAAAAAAAAATGAAGTCTGAAGATCACGTATAGGAATGCGCTCATGTCCTGATGGCGGTCTATTCCCCATTGTGGAGTTGTCCACTGGAAATACCACTAGGTATAAAGATTAAGTTTTCCCTATGTTAATGAAAAGAGAAAATGCACGGAACTGGATTCTATGGCTACAAAATAATAATACATAAATTATTACTATGTTTGCATTCTGATTTCACATGATGTACATACTTTAGTATTGATGAATATACTTTTTGTATGAATATTCTTACGTGAATGAACTTATTGTCTATATTTTTTATCATATATGAGGGATTATCCTATTAAGAATTTTATAGTATTCTCATCCTTAGTTGCATGTACGTGTATTACTTAGATTCAACAAATGACGTCACTAGTATTCTTCCTTGATTCACCACGGTGGGTGTGGCATTACGACCAGCACTTGATTCCTTGTATGCTGTAGGTTACTCATAGGTCCGTGCATATGTGCTTTTTGGCCATTCCTTCAGTGCATCAGTCTTTCCTGTTGAGTTTGACCTCTTGTCCCTATGATGGAGTGCCCCTTCATATGGCACACCCAGAGATATTTGATATCCCAATTGCTCGACAAGCACCTCCTCCGCGGATGCACCTTCCTCTTCATCATCGTTCTCAGTTCGACCCATCCAAGGGTCCTCGCAGCCTCACGAGGCGAGGCTATCATACCGATGGCCAACGGCTTCCTGTAGAAGGACACGAGATTTCAGGGATTTTTGGGTTATACATAGTAGTAGTATAGTGTTAGAACTTTACCAGCTTCCAGCTGATGTACTATTAGGTGTTTTTCAGTCCGTTTGCATCTATATGTGATTTTGTTGGGCTGGATACTAGCAGGCTAGGTTTTAAGGCGATGGATAGGCCTTTTGATACTTGTCCCTGATTAGCATGGAAAATGTAATGACTTAACTTGTATTGAGATGTGTATAGTTACAAGTTGTGTATGAAGTACTTCCATGTATAGACTTTATTTTCTCGTAACCTATGAGTTTAAATTACCTCATGTTGTTCTCGCGACTAGTATGCATTGTAGAGAGAAAGTGATATCCTTCTAATTACTATGTTGACACGATAACCAAATTCTTTTTAATACAAACCATAGTATGATCAAAACATGCAAAATGCAAAATAATCTCTATATGAATCACTATAAGAAATGCAGAAACCGATGCCTTTACGATGGGTATTTTGACGGGTTAGATTTATACCAACGGTTTAGTGGGCATCGATTTGTAGGTGATGAATATTACCGACGTATAATAAACCTATTCATTTTTGACAGATGTATCAACATGTAATAAAATATTTACCCATCAGTAATTATATAAAAGGCGTCACTATAGGTGTAAGAATCATATTTATAGCAAGGTTTATAAAATTTTACCGACGTAATTTAAATAAATAAAATAATTTTCTTAGTATATTCCTGACGGGTTTATTGACGGTATATTGATTTATGAAAAACAATTGATTTTACAAATATTTCTTATTACCAACGGTTTTACCCATCGGTAACTTTTTTTTGCTCTCTTTAATTATGAAGTGATCTGTTATTTATTATTTATTTAATTATATAATTACGTAATTATTAATTAAATTGATATTAAATAAGAAACAATAAAATGAATAATTTAACTGGTTAAATAAAATAGCCAATTATGACAATAAAATATATACAAATTACAATAAATGTAAAAAATATCCAAATGAAAAAAAAGAATAATGTAAAAAATATCCAGAATGGAAAAAAAAAGAAGCTAGATAAAAACTAGCTAAACTCTTGACGTGGCATCATCTAAACCATCGTCGTCATCCATGCCATCCAATTGGTGACCCTAGAGATGGAGGGGAATGGGATATAGGGTAATGGGATATAAGGGAGCGTCTTGCCGAAGTGGAGGATCTCAAAGCCTGTATGTCCTGAAAGAAGGTCATCATATCTGAGTGATCTTCTTCCATCTTTCTAAGAGCCTTCTTCTTCTTTGCTTTCTGTTGCTAGCCTCCAATGAAAGTTTAAGCTCTTGGATCTCTCTTATCTCCTACTCCATAGCTGTTCGGCCTCTCCTGGTCTTGGAGCTCCTGGAGGCGGTGCCTGCTATCCTGGATTACTGGGCTTGCTGCTAACTCCTGATTGAGGGCATGGACACATTCCCTCAGGGCATCATCCTTAGTAGCTGACCTAGTGGTGAAGGATAGGGATATACTCTAGGGTAGTGTCCTATCCCATATATGTGACCCTTGTAAGGCTCCAACCACCTAGGCCCAGACATCTTCTTCGTTTAGAGGAGGAAGAATATTAGCATAAGCCCGCCTAAGCCATCTCGGTCTAGTCCTGGGTCTGGGCTTGCTCCTAGAGGTTTGTAAACTAGTATTGCGAAGGGAAAAAGATAAAAACATGTTGTAAGTAATAATTATGACATAAATGAAAATAATAATAAAAATTAAGTAAAGATATGTGTAAATTTAAACTTACATAGATCGCCTAGAGCGAGGTCTACCCAGACCTCTCCAACTACCCCATTTGCTTACCTTCAGGTGTGAGTCTCCCAAAATAGCTTACCCTATGTTGAAGGGCGGCTCAACTCCATCACCTGCACAAATAAGCACAATAAAGTCATAAAAATATAGTATTTGCCACAATTCAAATATAGTAAATTTTATTATAAAATGTAGAAAGGTCAAAGAATTACAAAACACTTACGGGTTCTTTCCTGGTGCTGGACCAGCCGTGTGCAAGTAACCGCCTTTTTGTGAGGCTTAGTTTGTCTTTCCTTTACTCGACCTATCCTTGATGGTCGGTCATGGCTTAGTGGCAGCAGCTTCATAAGATGGCATCATTTAGCCATGAGATGTTCATGTGTCCTTTCCAGACATCATGAAACATATCCGCATTTGCTTGGAGGGCCTAATCCTTTAAGCCCTCTTCACTACGAGCTCATGCTCAAGCTGAATGTAGAATGTTTTCTACATATACAAATTCATAGCACATAAGTGATTGTATATAAGCATATAATTAAATAATATAAACATATGTTTTAAAAAAAGTGAAGCAATCATAGAATTATATTCCACTCTTCCACCATGATTCCTTGACAACAAGAGGGATATTAGTCTATGTGGGCCATGGATGGTTACACCAACTCTGTATAACCTCCATGATCTTGTGTTGAGCCATCGCAAATGGATGAAAACTATTACATAAATGAAATATATCAAAAAACAATCAAAATTACTCAAATATCATAAGCAATGTAAAATTAAAATGTAATAAAAAAACATGTTTCAACTTCCTGTCTTTACGTCAGGCCTAATTTGGAGTGATCTACCACTAGGCCTAAATGGCCTGCCATCTAAGAGACCTCCCATCAGCATCCAATGCCTATGACCCAATCAAGGAAGGAGGAGTCTGTCAAATTAATGGCTGATCATCGGGGCAGTGGTGGAGCTAGGGGAGGGTGCTAATGCAAGTGGGCTGTAACATCCTAACTCTTAACCTCATACGCTCGAGTCGCATTCCGATTAGTTATTAATTGTTATGCCTTCGTTTCAGATCTTGACTTACTTTTCTTTAAAATACGGGTAATAAAATACGACTAAATTTTTCTTTTTGAACTTAAGACTTAAAATGCGAGCCGCGCATGTGCATAGATACCGACTATTAAATGTAAAACATAACAACTCAACATATGTCATCATAACAACCATGAATTAACCATAGAATAATCACAACATAAATTATAGTAGTATAACATAATCATAACATGACAACAATGTCCTTATAAATATAAGGACACCTAGGGGTATTAATTACACCACACAACTTTAACTAACGCAAAACAAAATGCTAACAAGGTTAGACTAGTCTTCATGCTTCAACTACCCCTGATCTGACTAGATGACGTGATTCTTACAGCCGCATCTCAAGGAAGATCACGAACATCCGCATCAATCCGTCTGGAGACAACATGGGAGGGAAAACAAAAGGTGAGAATACTTATACAAGATTCTTAGTAGGGCTCCCGACTTTAACACAAGTGTCATCGTCGTCGCCTCCAGCCACTTTGGGTTTCATTATGAAAAAGGTGTACATGCATGGATTCAATTTTATTTTCTCAAATCTTATTATCCGAAGTAGGCTTCTTTTAGCATGAATCTTGATGATATGAATGCAGTAGATATTTTATGTATGCATGGCAATTCCAGTTCACATACTCAACGTATATCACTTAATCACAAGCACCAACGAAACATTCACGAGACATATGCATGTGCGTCTTTTACTTTATCATTTATGAACTCCAGAGTTCCTCTCTTAACTTTTCCACCCTCATCATGGTCACCAAAATCCACCCAACCTGCCATCCAGAGATTTCTCATGGTCACCAAAACTCCAAATACACCTATCGCCTAGGAATGAGCTCATCCTAA